>ML260152.1:7239-71348 GCA_005239495.1 Nicotiana undulata | reverse complement strand
TATATATATATATATATATATATATATATATATATATATATATATATATATATTGTGATGATATAGTATATGATAAGGTGGTAGAATTAGTCAATAAATATACCGTGTTCCTCTGTCCTTTCCTCATGTACGTAGGTCCATGTCCATCTATAAAATATAGTAGTAAATATATTATTTCATGTACATAGGTCCATCTATAAATGTTAATGCAACTTAGAGTTAAAGAATTAAACCTGAAACTTTACAGCTATTTTTATCCTTCTTAGCCCCAGCTTCAAAATGGCATATTCTTTGGTTTCTCCAAACACCTTTGCTCTCAAGCTAAAAATACACTGCAAGGTTTGTGAAAGGAAAGTTAAAAACATGCTGCTAAAAATCCAGGGAGTCCATTTAGTGAAAATTGATGAAAAGCTTGGAAATGTAATTATTTCAGGCACAGTTGATCCTGCAACAATTCTAACCATATTAGAAAAACTTGGTAGAAAAGCAGAACTCCTATGGGAGCAAGGAACTCCTGTAAACAACAGCGCAAAAAACGTTCAGATCATCACACAATCAAAAGTGATTAATCCGCTGAATGATCCAGATATTATGACTCAACTAGAGCAATTGTCTGGAATTCCAGGATTGCAAACTGTTGAGGTCACAAAAACTATTAAGTTAACGTTCCAAGGAGAATCAAGAAATGACTCTACTGATAAAATCTTGGAGATTAGTACTACAAATAATGTGAACAAACCTCATCAGCAACTGCTTTCACATGACCAGTATTCCCACGGTGGTGGTCCTGGTGGATTTTGTGCTGCTTCTTCGTCGTGCTGTGGAGGTCATGCTGCTATAAGCAGTGGCGGGGCCAGAATTTTCACCCCTTGGAGTGGGGCGCTGCCCCTCAATTCTCAACCTCTGCCTATGACAGCACCACCGTGGTCGACTACTGATCCTACACCATCAGCCCCTACTTTGCCATCCGAGTATTTTCAGGCACCGACATCTGCACCATCATCATCCTCGCCAAAGCCTTACACCTATTACAGTGTCCTAAGCGACGAGAATGCCAATGGCTGCATAATCCAATGATTTGCTGCCATATATGTGTGTGTGAGCGTGTGTGTGTGTGTTTTTCATATCAATTTATGATTAAGGTACAATTGTTACAAGAAAAAAAACCCATAAAAACACAAAGAAAAAGCAAAAGGTAGAGGAAATACAGAAAGTAGTACTCCTAGCTAGTAGTTCATATAAAATCTGTGATGTGATAGATTTATTGGTCAACTACTCTTGTAACTACTTTGTATATAAAGTTTGCTCATCATTCTGTGATCTATTGATCAGTTCCATTGATGCATGTTTCTATTAAAGCAATTTAAATGTGCTATATGATTGGTGTTTAATCAAAAAATAAGATTCTTATTCAAAGTTTATAATTAGAAAAATCGGGCTACTGATAATCAAAGAATTACTTACTTCCTCGATAATTTACGTGAAAAGAAATAAAAATAATAATATGAATTAGTAAAAAGGAAAGAAGATGATAATCGATTATTCCCTATTTAAGACAAATTTATTATGAGCATTAATGACATTAATTGCTTGTTATGGTTGATAATCGTAACCGATACATTCATAACTACAAGGGATTTGTAACTATTCTGATTCCCTTTCCTTATTAATTGCGGGTTCATGAATCTTCCCTTTTTTTAATCTTGATTTGTTCCGTCCGTGCCTCTTCAACAACTACTTAGACGCACTCATTTTCTCTTTACCATCTCGTAGGTGTTTACTTCGCATCTTCTTTTCTTTATATATTTCATTAATGAAATATGTCAGTTGTCACTCCACCAGTGTCCCACGTATCATGCCTTGTTAGCTCTGTAAGGTGCCACGTGTGACATCTTTTTTCACCAATACAGATAGTCCTCCCACTTTCTGAATATTCTTCAATTGAATATTCGGGAAGTGGTAAGTATTTATGGCGAGAATTCGTTGCCGCCGCTTTTCGAGTATCATTATGTTCTCTTCAAAATCAACGTGACATATGTCACATCCATTTAATGCATATGACATGTGGCTTTTGGCGATTGGTTCTTCAATTTCTCAGCGTTTTTTTGGGTTTTTCTGCGACTGTGTCAGTCACGAAGTGACGTTATCATTATGACGCTTCATTATGACCTACTTTCAATGATGACTGCTTCTTCTTATAAATACCTCATTCCTCTTTGGTTTCTCGAAATCTCTCTTCTACAGTATCCTCTATTTTACTCTCCCTTCTTGCTTCTACATCTATTCCCTGTTTATTCTTCATACAACCATGTCTTCTTCTACACCTGACCCTCGCAAGGTTGTTATAGTTGATGAGCTCACTCTTTCTATTGTGCCCACTAGAAGTAAGAGAGGTGGCAGACTCTGTAGTTTAGGCTCGTTGTCTAACCGCGATTCATCTTCTCATGTCCGACCTTCCTCTTCTAGACCTAGGGCTTCTTTAACCCTTAGATCCTCCTCTAGGAATAGAGACTCGAATGAACCAGTGCGTGAACTAGGGCTGGGCATATATTGGGTATAACCGATAAGATGAATCGAAAAAAGCTTATTGGGGTATGTATATCGGGTTATTGGATTAACAGTTCGGTAACGGTTTTGTATTTTTCACTATTGGGTTATCGGTTCGGGCCACAGTTTGCCCAATTTCTTAACGGGTTAACCGATAACCCAATAAGATTTAATAAAGTTAGGATTTTATCCTTAAGTATATAAATACCACTCCTCTGTCTTCTCTTGCCTATCGTCCACTTCGGTGAATCCAACCCCGGAATGCTTTCAGCAAGTAGGCGACGCGAATCTATGCTTTCTATCTTTCAATCGAATACCAATTGCTTGGATGCATTTGAAAGCCTCGAGATGACTTGCAGAATAAATTCTTTCTAGGTTTGTCTTGTGTCTCCGAAACAAACAGTCCATTTATTGATACTAGTGCTTCATTATTCTCTCTTTTTCTCCCAATTTTCTCAGCCGTATTCAAGATTGAAGTTTCACGGTTCACTCTTCAGACTCTGATTAAATTCTTGAACAGTTTTTCTTCAAAATTCAAAGTACAACCACATTCTTAGAATCTTAGCATAAGTTTGTATTCCAAAATTACTTCTTTGTTGAACAAATTTCGTTCCTTTCTTTTGTGTTTTACAGTAGAGTTCAATAATAAAAATATAGGATTTTTTATTGTTTATTTTATGCTCATGTTTTAGTACTATGTTTGTACTTGTTAATTTTTAAGGTGAAACTGCTACTACTTTATTTTGTTATTAATGTATTTGGACAACTGTTGTTGAAGAATTAACACTATTTCAATTGTGTTTGGACAAGTGTTGAATTACTTGTACTCTTGTTGCTCTAGCTACAATTGGACTTTGGAAAATGACATTGATCTTTTGATTATGGTTTGGCAGGAAACTATAAAATTATAACTTATGTTCCGGTTAACTAATATTTCAAGTGAATTGGAGATGAATGCTTGTGGAGTTGTAGTATCAATTTTTGAGATTGCACATGTCATGAATTTGTCAAAATGAAATATGGTTCAAATATTGGTTGTGGCTAGAACGCAGAAATGGGTAGTACTATATATGAATTCTTCTCTTTTTTTCTTAACTCCATTGAATTGTCTTCTCTTTTTTGCTTAGCTCTAGATTGAGTTATCTTATCGGGTAAACCGAACCGATAATGATCGATAACCGATTAATCGATAACCGATAACTAATATCTTATTTGTTTGGTTATCGGTTTATCTTATTTGTAAATCGATAAACGCTATGCTAAACTAATAATATTCATAACCGAATTGAACCGACCGATGCCCACCCCTACCGTGAACCAACAGCTGCAGAGATTGTTCCTCATGAATTTTCTTTTTCAACTGATCGTGAATCCATGAAAAATCAAGTTTCTTCTATAGCTTCCCTTAATCCCACTGACCTTTATCCCACCTTAATCACCACTGTTCTTATTTCCCTTGTTCGAAGAGAATGTAACTGGAAACGAGATTTCCTAGTTTTAGTTCCCGGTTCCAACCAAAGAATAACTTCATATCAGACTGGTTACTCCTTCGTTTATCCTTATCTCTTTACTTTAGGGTTTAAACCACCTATCGATCTAGTAATCATTGAATTCTGCCGATAATTCAATGTGTGTCTAGGACAGCTTGGTCGTATTGTTTGGAGGGCTATTGCATGCCTCCGTTATTTATCAGACTTGGCTTCTATGCCCTTTGATCACGCCCAACTATGCCTTATAAAAAGGACAAAGCATTCGTTATCAATATATTCCAGATATTAAGTCCAGAGTCGAATCCCACAGGGAATTAGCCTATCAATTACCGTTATCAGACTTACTCAATTCCACGTAATCAACTTCCAAGATATTTTACATAACAATTGGTTTTTTTTTCTACTAACTATTACTGAATGAAACTATGTTACTAAAAACTAACTAAGAATGGGTTGTAAACAATGATGAGAAGGATCTAAGGTTATGATTTCCCCTATTGATGGAATTCCTTCTTGTTATGTTTCATATAAATTTGCCTAATCTTCTCTATCGATCATGAGCACTTTTACTACCGTAAATCTCTCTCGAGTAATTACGAAAATTTACTAGACATACTCTCCCGTGTTACTCTAGCTGGCTTTTATTACAGCTCACGTAGATCGCACCCAAGGTTTCGTTATCCCTAATCCCATTTTTAAACCCTTGGTTATTGATTCCTCACATACGTCGAGGGTGATATTTTTCAACAACTACCTAAATATGCACTCTCTCCAGAGTAATACATACCAAATAGGCACATCTAATTGAGGATCCTTTCAATTAACTACAACAAGAACATAGTTGAACAAATAGAGATTAAAGTTTGGCAAATCTATATTAACATAGCAAGAATTTCATCCTTCAATAGTTTCCATCAAAACCCTAGATTAAATGTTTAGCCACGCATAATTGTTTTAACAACCATAACAATAGAATTAATCATGGATGATTAAAACAAGAGGAAGAAAGTTAAAACTCTATGCCGAATCTTCCGCCTTGCCTCTTTCCTCTTCTTGCCTTCAACAATCCTTTGAAAACCGTGATACCTCCTTTTTGGGCGAGTTGGGCTTCTTATAGGTTAAGGGGGATTGCCCCAGAACTTACAAAATTACCCCTGAAAATAATGTTCCTCGGAGTGAAGAGCGCGGCCGCTCATGGACCGCGCTTAGGCCGTGCATATTGCTTTCCATTCTGCCCGACGACCACTGCTTGAGCGTGGTCGTGCATGGACCGCGCTTGGCCCGCACTCATGAAGTCAGCTGTTTTCTCTCTCTTTTTCTTCTTCTTTCACGCGCATTCACCTCTGATTGGCTTTCCTTGCTCCAATCTAGCTCCAAACACTGTCCTATCATATAACAATGAAGCATAGCCAAGTGGGGTGTAAATGGTCGCTAAACTACATGAATATAGCCTATTATCAATACCCAAACTTAAATCATTGCTCATTCCCGAGCAATCAACCATACTCTACAGAGGTTCCCTCGCTAAGCACTTCCCTAACGTATCACACCAAGAACATACCACAAAGATTGAGTCCAGTAGTGTAACATCTTTTCCTCAAGAGTTGACTCTCACGTGCCGTGCAATATTCCTAACTTACTCACTTTACTCTATATAGAGGTCAAGATGTACCTTTCCTTCATGAATCAAGTGCCCTCACATCTCAAATGAGAGTAGTTCCGCAAGTAATAAACATTCAGAACAATTAGGAACTCAGATAAACAAAATTCACTCACTCTCAGAAAGAACATTCATATGCCACAAAGATGCACCATAGGCTTGCCCGTAGTGTACTACTCTACTAATCGAGCTCATTCAGTCTAGGATCAAATAGGACTTTATTTGGTTGTAATGTAGGCTAAATGACGGGTAGGATATATATGAATATAAGAGTGACTACACCTCCCTAAGCACTTTAATACATATACTTTCACATTCAGAACCCCACACTTATGTCAAACCAATACTTCACCTTTTACATCAATATATATTAACTCTCTGCTCCTTTAAGCACACTTAATCAAGAGCCACTACTTAACAAAGACTATTCTTCGCATCAATATAACTATTTTTTTTTTCAAGTGGCTCTTACTTATTCAAAACCATGCACCTTCCTCCTGATTTCGTTAGTTCCACTCAAAAGCCAAACCAACCACCCCACACTTTAACTTTTATCAGTTCATCACAATTCAAGTGCTTATGGGAGGTAAAAGGTTCAAACAGATGGTTTATTCAAACAATTGGGTAAGGCTTGTAATGTGGTTGCCAAGGAAAACAATATTACAGGCTCAAAGGGGTTAACTACGGTACATACAATTAGGCGGGTGAAATATACATATCTGGTTCAACAAAGAAACTCTTATATCACTTCCAAGACTGAAAAAAACTACTATTTCGCTTTGCAAACACACAGGGCAAGTTCTAGGCATCAAATGCAGTGCAGAGAATACAATAAACCTCACACACACATGTCACATGACTCATTCCAGATTGGCTTATCAAAACACTTCTCGTCTGAGTACTTATGTCAAGTTACGAACATACAATTTAAGGCACTCTAACAAGAATCAACAAATGAGACTAAGCGTCACACTACAGTGTCTATTGTATTCAAGGCGTAACAATGTTAAAAGATTCTCTTTCCATCTCAGCTCATAGCCCTTGGAAAAGAACCACGGTCCAAGGAAAAACCACAGGGGATTTGATACGCTACCTACAAAAGAAATATTTTTTTATATATCGACTTAGACCCATCATCGGGACAAGTCGAATCACATAGTTAGACCGCTACTAAAAACCAAAAATCAAACTATGTTCCTACATATATACAACATACAATGAAGTATGCCCCACCCCACACTTAAAAAGATGGCATGTCCTTATGTCATACAAAATAAAGAAATGCAAGGTAAAGGAACTTCCCTGACAGATCAGTCTTGATCGGAGACAGTGCCAAGGTCCAGATGACATGCTCGACCCAAAGCTCTCAGCCAACCCATTATTTTCTTCTCAAATTTAGCACTCTAGGTGGCCAAAGCATCAACTCGCGTCCCTAGGTCAGTGACCTAGTACACATCCCTGCCATATCCTGCTCTAAGGCATCTAACCGATTACCCTAACCAACCCTAGATGGTCCTGCGGTGTACGCAACATGCTCATGGGCGGGCGACTCAGTTCCCACTCCCTCCTGCTCATCCTCTCCCTCCTCAGGTGCATCTGATGCATCACTATTATCACCACCATGTGCCACAGGATCCTTCTCAATAGTCACCTTATCCGCTCGAAACTTTGCCTCTTTCGGCACTCTTCCATCCACACTCTAAGTTTTCCGCCTGAGATGCCCGGCATAGCCTAGTGACTAGGGAAGGGAAGAACAAACCATACCTCTGTATCGGACAATGAGTAAACATCTCCTCGTGAATAAGCTTGGCCACGTCAAAGTTGTGGCCGTTCTAAAACACTAAATCAATGTAGCACGAGGAGCATTCACTTCCGTGGTGTTGGAAGATGAGAGCAGAAGGTTGTTGATGAGATATAGCCAACACTTCCCTTAAAAGGTTAGTGCTGCCGAATGGAACTTCGATCCATGTTTCAGCCACACAATCTCCTTTCCAGGCACACATATTGTTTCAAAGAATACCTCCCACTGGATTCTACCATAGGCTTCATAGTAGTCGTCCGCCTCCGCCACAGATGAGGCAACCTGTATGCTCTCCTAATGCCTTAACAGAGGCGTCCACATTCTTCTTGCGCACTGTGACCACACCATTCTCATGCTCTGTAACTTTGGCATAAAATTCAAGCACAACCCTCAAATTTTCATCATCCGATTTTTCCAAGAAAATTTCCAGCCCACGCCTGACCAACTCATTGTATAGGTTGGGACAGTCATGCTGGAGAGACCCTATATTTATGCCCCTCTCCGGTATTGGTTTCTTGGGTGCCTTAGCATCAAAACGGTCTTGGTCTACGATGGAGACGAACTTGTTACTATCATAAGGACGAGCAGGAGTTGAAGCGCGTGCTCTAGAGGATCCAGTTTGGCCACTGGATGAAGTACCGGTGGTTTGGCGTTTCTTGGAAGGTGCCATACTACCTGAAATAAAGAACATCATTAGCGAAGCACAAAATATGTGAACCAACTGCGGTTATTCAGACTTCATCCGCACAATTGGTCACAATTACCATTAACACTCACTGCAGCATTTTAACAAACACTTTGTATGCATCATTCACAGGAGTCCCTTGTTAACCAAATTATAAACCAAATTCCACCATAATTGCTCCAATGTCACCCACATATGTTAAGAGATACATTTTCACAAACTCAACAACCCACTAGCAACCAAGGGTACACTACAAAAGAACTCTACTAGAGAAACAAGAAAACTACTACATAACCAAGAATTCAAATAACCCAACAATAATTGGAAAAACAAATCGTACCTGGTATGCGAGGATATTGTTAGAAGTGAAAATAGGGTGGAGGGGGTGGTATTTGCTATGAAATTTGGGAGGATTAGGGTTGGGGTTCTTTGGGAGAGGACTTGGGCGTTTGTGAATTATGAGGGAGGGTTTAGTGTTTTAGGCGTGATAGGAGAAGAGGGAAGGTTTAGTATATTAGGCGTGATAGGAGAAGAGGGAGTGGGGGGGAGTAAATAATAAAAAGTAAATAAAAAGTAAATAAAAAAATTAAAAAAATAAAACTTAAACTAAGTGGTAGGCGGACCGGTACAAGCGCAATCCGAGTGCGGCCGCACTTGCGAGGCAGAGGACTAGGCATTGTGCATGGCCTGAGCGCGGTCTGAGCGCGCCCGCGCACCTGGGCTTAAGGATGAGGCAGAATACTGGGCATTGTGCGCGTCCTGAGCGCGATTTGAGTGCGGCCGCGCACTTGGGCATCAAGATGCGGCATAATACTTGGCATTGTGCGTGGTTTGAGCGCGCCCGCGCACCTGGATTTCAAGATGCGGTAGAACATTTGCTGTTATGCGCGGCCGCGCACCTGGGCCTCGAGATTTTTCACATTTTTACCTTTCACTTCAACGTCAGATGGACTTATCACTTGCCTAAGCTCACCTACATTTGTTAGTACTTACAAAATCCAAATAACAATTCTAACTACACTGAAATCACTACGCGTTGGGTTGCCTCCCAACCAACACCTTAGTTAGTGTCGTGGCATGACAAATATAACAAATCAATGGGTTGCCTCCCATGCAGCGCCTGATTTAACGTCGCGGCACGACGCAGATGAGCGCATTTAAGGTTCGCTCGACCTTTGAGGCTCAGTCAAATGGATCACTGACACTTCCGTGACTTCATCCATGTCCACATATGGTTTCAATCTGTTCCCATTGACTCTAAATGTGTGAGAGTCTTTCTCTGAGGCAATCTCTATAGCACCTGAAGGGAGCATTTCGACCACTCGAAATGGTCCAGACCATCGTGACTCGAGTTTACCCGGAAATAGCTTGAATCTTGAATTGTAAAGCAACACCATATCTTCGGGTTTGAAATTTTGCTCAATTGGTGTTTTGAAAGCAGTTCTATAGGCACAGAGTGCGCCATCAAAATATTTTGCCCGATCTATTCTTGTGGCATTCACAGTTTTAATCAACACACTATTTATCTTTCTATTTGACACTTCGACTTGCCCACTGGTCTAAGGATGTTATGGAGTTTCCACCTTGTGGCGTACATCGTACTTCTCCAGCAATTTCTCGAAGGCTTGATTGCAGAAATGAGTGCATCCGTCACTAATTATGGCCCTCGGGGTGCCGAAACGGATGAATATATTCTTCTTCAAAACCCCAATCACCACCCGTGAATCATTGGGGGGGAGTGTTGCAGCTTTCACCCATTTGGACACATAATCAACAGCAACAAGTATGTACTTATTGCCATAGGAACTGACGAAGGGACCCATGAAGTCTATTCCCCAAACATTGAACACTTCAACCTCCTGAATCAGGTTCATGGGCATCTCATGGCGACGGGAAATATTTCCGATTCGCTAGCATTCATCATAGCACTTGACCCATAGATGTTCATCCTTAAACATAGTTGGCCAGTAGAAACCTGCTTCTAGAACTTTCGCGGCCATCCTGACTCCTCCAAAATGTCTGCCATACGCCGATGCGTGACATGCCTGCAAAACAGAAGATTGATCTATCTCGAGGACACACCTCCAAATCATATTGTCAACACAAATCCGAAACAGATAAGGTTCATCCCAGTAATACATGCGGCAATTGCGGTAAAACATTTTCTTTTGCACAAAAGAAAGGTCATAGGTAACTTTACCGCTTGCCAGGTAGTTTGCAATGTTTGCATACCATGGCACTTCCTCAAGGATTGTGGCGAGTAGCTGTTCATCTGGAAAGGTTTCCAGAATTTCTTCTACCTCAACTAATTTTTTAGCTCCTTCCAGTCACAATAAGTGATCCGCGACTTGGTTTTTCGTGCCTTTACGGGCACGAATTTCCAAGTCGAACTCTTACAGTAGCAGCACCCAACGAATCAGGCGCGGTTTGGACTCTTTCTTTCTGATCAAGTACCTGAGATCAGCATGAATAGTATAGACAATTAACTTAGAGCCAATCAGGTACGATCTGAACTTGTCAAACGCGACACGACTGCCATCATCTCCTTTTCAGTTACAGTGTAGTTCAGCTGGGCTCCACTCAACATTCTACTTGCATAGTAAATTGGGTGCAGTATTTTATCGTTTTGCTGTCCTAGCACTGCCCCCACTGCATAGTCACTTGCGTCACACATTAGCTCAAATGGTTGCTCCCATTCGGGAGCGACAATGATGGGTGTTGTGACAAGTCTCTTCTTCAACTCCTCGAATGCTACCCTGCAATCATCAAAAAACACAAAAGGGTTATCTTTTTCTAACAACTTACACAGAGGGTTAGCAATTTTTGAGAAGTCTTTTATGAATCTCCGGTAGAAATCGGCATGCCCGAGGAAGCTCCTGATTGCTTTGATAGATGTGGGTGGTGGAAGTTTTGCTATCACATCAACTTTCGCACGATCCACCTTAATGCCCTTGCTTGATACCAAGTGTCCCAAGACTATACCCTCTTGTACCATGAAATGGCACTTTTCCCAATTGAGTACCAGGTTAGTCTCGATACACCTTTTTAATACTCTAGTCAGATTCTTAAGGCACTCATCGAATGAATTTTCCACTACTGAGAAATCATCCATGAACACCTCCATTATATCTTCCACCATGTCTGTGAATATGGTCATCATGCACCTTTGGAATGTGGCAGGTGCGTTGCATAGGCCAAAGGACATTCTCCGGAAGGCAAAAATCCCATAAGGGCATGTGAATGAGGTCTTCTCTTTGTCCTCTGGTGCAATGGAGATCTGATTGTACCCTGAGTACCAATCCAGAAAATAGAAGTGGGACCTCCATGTCAGTCTGTCAAGCATCTGATCAATGAAGGGAAGTGGGAAGTGATCTTTCCTAGTGGCCAAGTTTAATTTCCTGTAATCCGTACAAATTCTCCAGCCTGTGACGGTTCGTGTAGAGATCAGTTCTTTTTTATCATTTTTCACCACCGTCATTCCACCCTTCTTAGGAACATATTTCATGGGGCTAACCCAGTTGCTGTCAGAGATGGGGAAGATAATTGCCGCATATAACCACTTAATAATTTTTTTCTTCACCATTTCCTTCATATTGGGGTTCAGCCTTCTTTAGTGTTCTCTGGAAGGTTTGTGCCCATCTTCCAGCAAAATTTTATGCATACAAAATGCCAGGCTGATCCCCTTAATATCTTCCATGGTCTAATCGATAGCAGTTTTGCACTCCTTTAGTACTTGCAAAAGTTGCTCTGCCTTCACATCTAAAAAAATGGATGAGATAATAACAGGTAATGTGGATTTAGGTCCTAAGAATGCATACCTGAGATGGGCGGGCAGTGGCTTCAACTCCCGTTTTGGTGGTTCTTCTATGGATGGCTTGGCTGTAGGAGTTTCCCTTTTCTCTAAGTGCAGGGGCTCAATTTCAAGTGGTCTCTTCCAAAAACCTTTGCCCTCAAGAGCAAGCACCCATTCCGCCTTATTCACCATTAACCTCATCTAAGTTCATGAGACATGCAACCATAGGATCCTCAATGTTCAAGGTCTCATCATCCTCTTCCAGGATCACATCCATGGCATCAATTAAAGAACAATTGGCAAATTCACTTAGTCACCTCATAGATTTATGCAAGTTGAATGTTATCTCCTCATCATTTAACCTCATCTTGAGCTCTCCAGTTTCACAGTCAATTAGAGCTCGCCCCGTGGACAAGAATGGCCTTCCCAAAATTATGGGAATTTCTTCATCCTCCCTACAATCTAGAATTACAAAATCTGCAGGGAACACAAATTTCCCTACTTGCACCAACACGTCATCAAGAATACCTGGAGGCCTCTTTACAATCATGTCAGCTAGCTGCAACAACATAGACGTGGGTCTAGCTCTTCCACTCCCCAACCTTTTATAGATAGCAGGGGCATAAGATTTATGCTAGCCCCCAAATCACATAGTGCCTTGGAAAAAGCAAAGTTACCTATGGTGCAAGGAATTGTGAAACTCCCTGGGTCAGACAACTTTTCAGCAACGGGCCTTGTTACAATAGCACTACAGGTCTGAGTTAGAGTCACTATGGCCAAGTCTTGGAAGTCAAACTTGCGGGACATCAAGTCCTTCATCATTTTTGCATAACCAAGCATCTCTTTTAAAGCATCAATCAATGGAATTTTTACCTAAATTTGTTTCAACATTTCCAAGAACTTCTTGTATTGCTCATCCTTTTGGTATTTGGCCAACCTCTGTTGGAATGGTCCTGGAGGTCGCTTCTTCCTAGTGAATTGGGCTTTCTCTTTTTCAGGCACTGCCTTCATTACCGATTCTTGTGTTATCTCAGCCTCATTCTGTTTGTTGGCATCTTCTTGGGCAGGCTGCATTGTCACCTCAATCAATCCTGTTGAATCATCTAGCTCAATGGGCACTGGTACAAGTGTCTCAGCAGATCTGCTTTCTCGAGCCCTCTCTTGCTCCAAGTCTAGGTCTCTGCCATTACGTGGACTCACTGCCATCAGCATCTTTGGGCCCTGATCTTTTGGATTTACTTGAGTGTCTGCAAGAAACGTCCCATGAGGACGATTATTCAGTGACATCGAAATCTGACCCATTTGAACTTCAATATTCTTTATAGCTGACTCATGTGCATCTACTCTTTCACTTATTTTTGCATTAGACCCAATCACCTGCTGCATCATTTCCTCGAGCCTGGAAAACCCATCTTCTTGTCTCCCATTATGTTTTTGTTGAGGTGGATGATAACCCTGCTGCTGATTCTGGTTGTTGTAGCTCTGTGGCCTTTGGTAAGGCACCATATTACCGTGAGGTCGCATGGCCATCATATTTTTGTTATTATGCTGCTGATGGCCTGAACTATATGGCTGATTTGGCTGGCTCCAATTCTGACCACCTGGTCTTTGTCCGCCATAATCGGACACATAATTCATATTCTCAGGATAGTGTTGGTGATCATGTCCCTCGGCACTCCATGGGCCACCAACTGGATGACTAATGCAAGATGTACATAAGCCCCCGTTGGTTGTATCAACTATGTGCACCTACTGTTTCTGATCGCACTCTTCCACCTTTTTAATGTGGATGCTCATTTGTGTCATCAGTGTGGCCATATTTTCAGCAAGAGAATTGGATGGATCTAATGCCACTGAGTGGACCACTGGAGTGATTGGAGCGTTTCTAGTTGTCCATTCCGAATTTTGGGCCATCTTGTCTAGCAGGATCTTGCTCTCTCTGAATGTTTTACTCAAGAATGCTCCACCAGCTGAAGCATCAACATTAGCATTCACATTATCCACCAGACCCATGTAAAATCTCCGCCCCAACATTTGCTCAGGAATACCGTGGTGTGGACATGCAACCAATAGCCTTTTAAATCTTTCCCGTGTCTCTTTCAATGTCTCTGTTGGTTTCTGCTTGAAGCTCAAGATTTCATCAATTTGCTGAGCAGTCTTGTTGGGTGGATGAAATTTGTTCACAAATTGCTTGACCAACTCCTCCCAAGTAGTGATGGAATTGATGGGGAGTGAATTTAGCCAAGTCTAGGCTGCTCCTGTCACAGAGAATGAAAACAACAACAACTTTATTGCTTCTAGAGTTACGTTGTGTTGTCTTTGTGTTTGGCAGATTGACAGGAAATTCTTCAAGTGCTGTTGAGGATCTTCAATATATGACCCTGAGAATAGTCCCTTGTTTTGCAACAAATGCAGCATATTGTTCGTGATTTGGAATGAATCGGCATGTATCTGCGGGACTACAATCGTTGTGGCCAAATTGTCTGCCGTGGGTTATGCCCAATCATATAAAGCAGCCTCTAGCACAAGAGGCTCCACTACCTGCGTATTGGGGTCCTCCACGTCATCCCTATTGTTTATGTTGTTCACCAGATCTGCCATGTCTGGTTCCAAGTGTTCAGTTAAGTTTTGTCGTTTGCTTTTCCGGTTTGCCCAATTTAAGGCCTTGAAAACTTTCTCGGTATCTGATAATGCTTCAAACACTTCACCAGTTCTCGATGCATTTATAGGCATGCACCTGTAACAACCAAGTTCGCAAACGTTAAAATTTCAATGTAGTAGATTGAAAGTGAAGAAAATTGAATACACTAAGAATTTTTGTATTTCTTTCAACTATAATTGATAACACGTTAATTCCCCGCAACAACACAAAATTTTTAATCACGCCCAACTATGACTTATAAAAATGACAAAGTGGTCGTTGTCAATATATTCCGGATATTAAGTCCAGAGTCGAATCCCACAGGGAATTAACCTATCAATTACCGTTATCAGACTTACTCAATTCCACGTAATCAACTTCCAAGATATTTTAGATAATAATTGGTTGTTTTTCTACTAACTATTACTGAAGGAAACTATGTTACCAAAAACTAACTATGAATGGGTTGTAAAGAATGATGAGAAGGATCTAAGGTTATGATTTCCCCTATTGATGGAATCTCTTCCTGCTGTGTTTCATATAAATTTTCCTAATCTTCTCTATCGATCATGAGCACTTTTACTACCGTAAATGTCTCCCGAGTAATTACGACAATTTACTAAACATACTCTCTCGAGTTACGCTAGTTGGCTTTTATTACAGCTCACTTAGATCGCACCCAAGGTTTCGTTATCCCTAATCCCACCTTTAAACCCTTGGTTATTGATTCCTCACATACGTCGGGAGTGATGGTTTTCAACAACTACCTAAATATGCACTCTCTTATGAGTAACACATACGAAATAGGCACAACTAACTGAGGATCCTTTCAATTAACTACAACAAGAATGTAGTTGAACAAATAGAGATTAAGCTTTGGCAAATCTATATTAACATAGCAAGAATTTCATCCTTCAATAGGTTCCATCAAAATCCTAGATTAAATGTTTAGCCACGCATAATTGTTTTCACAACCATAATAATAGAATTGATCATGAATTATTAAAACAAGAGGAAGAAAGCTAAAACTCTAAGCCGAATCTTCCGCCTTGCCTCTTTCCTCTACTTCAACAATCCTTTTAAAACCTTGATACCTCCTTTTTGGGCGAGCTGGTCTTCTTATAGGTTAAGGGGGATCGCCCGAGAACTTACGAAATTACCCTTGAAAATAATGTTCCTCGAAGTGACGAGCGCGGCCGCGCATGGACCGCGCTTGGGCCGCACATATTGCTTTCCATTCTGACTAGTGACCACTACTTGAGCGCGACCGCGCTTGGCCCGCACTCATGAAGTCAGCTGTTTTCTCTCTTTTTTCTTCTTCTTTCACGTGCATTCACTTCCGGTTGGCTTTCCTTGCTCCAAATTAGCTCCAAACACTGTCCTATGTCCTCATAATCAAGACTTAATCCTGCAAAGCAAAATATTCATAATTAGAGCCATTTTCTTTTTGTCATTTAACCTTCATATAACAATGAAGCATGGCCAAGTTGGGGCGTAAATGGTCGCTAAACTACATGAATATAATCTATTATCACCCTTTACTTTTCGTCACTTGCTTCATCTTTACTCTCCTAAATTATTTCGTGAAGGAGTTTTTTCCCTTGTGACCAGAAGTAAGAGGGTATTGGTTAGCCCTGAAGATGAAGAGACCGGGGCTGGTATGCTCGTTTTGTTGTTGCTCCTACTAGTGCTCTGGTGGGTGAAGAAAATATGACTTTTTCAATAGCCATAGAAGTTTTTGAGGAAATTCCTAACTTTCGTGCTTGGGCAGAGAAGTTATTAATTGTTGCCCCCATGGAGAAAAGATCTTGGAAGTATCTTTCACAGAGATTCGGTTGGAAAGTGAAGACACATGGTATTTTTCTTCCTGTTTTTTATCTTTCCTTTTCTCTCTCTTATTAATTCAAGAGTTTCTTATCATGCCTGTTTTCTTTGCTAGGATTTCCCATTGGTAGTATTAGTCCCGCATCTATTTCATCCATAAGACTTTCTGTTACTCTTGCTCAGGAGAGAATTTTGAGCTCTTCTTCAAAAAGGAAAGTTGATGGAACCCGCGGCTCTGAGGGTGAAGAAGAATCAGAGGAGGGTTCTTTGGTATGTATACCTCGAGTCAGGAGACGTGTAATCTCTGATGATGAAACCACTTCTCCACAGAGTTCAGTCCCCTTTAGAGTTTTGGATGAGCTAGAGAGTGCCCCGTTGGTGATCTCTGATGAAGAAGTTAATGATCCCCCCAAGATTCTATTGAACAAATATTTGCTCATGGCTTCGTAAGTGATGAAGCTTTTGGCACTGTTTTTGAGGATTTTCCCCTCGCCTCCCTTCCAATACCAGTCCCCGTTAACCCGTGCGTTCCTAGCCTGAGGTTGCTTCTGATGTTACCCTCGTGACTACTTCTACCTCATCTTCCATCCTTCTACTACTTCTCGTGTAAAGTTGAACCTCCCAGTAGCAAGAGGGTGATAAATAAAATTGGTGTTCAGGTTCATAAAGGTAGGAACTTATTGAGGAAATTGGGTCAAGCCGATGTGTGGTTGAAACCCTTACTTGGTCCTACGGAGAAGTCAAAGTTGGAAAGCCATAGCTCGTTGACCTTGATGAATGATATTGTTCATTCATCTCTGAAGGTACGAGTTTAACTATATTCCCTCCTTCTGTTCTTTTCGTTTAACCATAACTCCTTTTATTTCTCTGTAGATCAACTTGATTGGTACAGAACTCATGAAAAGGGTCGTTCATGCGGACCAACAGATTATTGACTACCAAACCGAGGTTGTCAATTGGAAAGGGCAATTTGAGGGTCTTCAATTGGAGAAAGAAGTTTTGGCAGAGGACAAGAATGCTTTATAGCAACAAATGAAGATGATTATCGCTGAATTAGCGATTGAGAAAGCTTCTTCAAGTCAAGTTTGTTAGGATAAGGAAATCCTTGAGTCCTCATTTGCTAAAAAACTTTCTAAAGAAACTGAAGAAATAAGGGGTTTGAAGGCACTCCTTAATCAGAAAGAGGTGTACGCAGGATAATTAGTTCAACTTCTTATACAAGCTCAAGAAGATCTTTGTGCCTCTACTGATAAGGTGAAGTTCTTGGAAAGTACCCTTACTATTTTGAAGACAATGTATGATGCCTCTGAAGCAGAAAAAGAAAAGTTAGGAGCTGAAATTGATCAATGGGAAAAAAACTATGAGATTCTTGAGGACAAGTTGTCATTGGATGTGAGCTCGGCCTTTTTAAACACTTACCTCAATAATCTAATGGAATATAACCAGGAGGGTTTGTGAAAGGAAAGTTAAAAACATGCTGCTAAGAAGCCAGGGGGTCCATTTAGTGAAAATTGATGAAAAGCTTTGAAATGTAATCATTTTAGGCACAGTTGATCCTGCAACAATTCTAACTATATTAGAAAAACTTGGCAGAAAAGCAAAACTCCTATGGGAGCAAGGAACTCATGTAAACAACAACGCGAAAAATGTTTAGATCATCACACAATCAAAAGTGATTAATCCGCTGAATGATCCAAATATTATGACTCAACTAGAGCAATGTCTGGAATTATAGGATTGCAAACGATTGAGGTTACAAAAACTATTAAGTTAAAGTTCCAAGGAGAATAAACAAATGACTCTACTGATAAAATCTTGGAGATTAGTACTACAAATAATATGAACAAACCTCATCAGCAAATGCTTTCACATGACCAATATTCCTATAGTGATGGACTTTGTGTTGCTTCATCTTCGTGTTGTGGTGGTCATGTTGCTATAAATCATAGCCATAATCTTTATATATGTTTCCAATATGGTGGTAATAACAGTTTTTGTTCTTGTTGTGGAAATAGTACAAATTGTTGTTACAATTGCCTGCCCAAAATGGAAAACTAGGGTAGGGTGCGACCCCTCAATTCTCAACCCCTGCCTATGACAACACAACCATGGTCGACTACTGATACTATTCCATCAGCCCCTACTTTTCCATCCCAGTATTTTGAGGCACCGGCATCTCCACCATCATCATCCTCGCCAAAGCCTTACACCTATTACAGTGTCCTAAGCGACGAGAATGCCAATGGCTACATAATCCAATGATTTGCGGCCATATATATGTGTGTGATCGTGTGTATGTGTGTGTTTTTCATATCAATTTATGGTTAAGGTACAATTGTTACAAGAAAAAAACCCCAAACAAACACAAAGAAAAATAAAAAAGTAGAGGAAATACATAAAGTAGTACTCCTAGCTAGTAGCTCATATAAAATATGTGATGTGATAGATCGACTGGTCAACTGGTCTAGTAACTTCTTTTTAAATTTTGGTCATCATTGTGTGAAGTTAACATGTATTCAAATATAAATCCTTGATCAGTTCCTGATAAGTTATACTATTTTGAGTTTTGATGATTTGCCAGACAATCTCGAGGAATCGGTTGTGATCAGTTCCTTTGTTCTGGTTCTCAGGGTGAATATGGTTGATTCGTAGGGGGACAATGTGGGGATTTTGTTCTCGGAGGGAATATCAATTCTAAGTTTGTCATCATGAAAAAGCGGAAAATTGATAAGGTATGTGTCTTTTGTTTGATAATTTGACAAAGTTCGTAAGAGAACTAGATAAGGTACCTAATATAATTAGTTCCCTTGCATTTAGAATAACTAATCAGATGTCTGGTTCAATCCTCAATGATATCAGATAAGGGAACATAATAGTGAATAGCTATGGATCAGCTCCCCTAGTCGTCGTACCGCCAACTTTACAGTTGTAAAAGCTGATGCACTGTACCGTCGGGTAGGCTGTTGCACTGTACCGTCGGGTAGGCTGCTGCACTGTACCATCTAGCAGTAGTACAACAGCACAGTTGTAGCTTGCTAAGGCCAAACTAAAAGACACTTTATTGCATCATCCTTGATGACATCACCCATATATATTATCAACATAAGGCAAGGGATTTCATCTCTCTAACACTTGCAAATCAAAAGACAATATTCTCTCAAGTGCTAGCCACCACCTCTCTAAAGAACAAAGATGTTGCAACCTCAAGGACCGGATCCAAAGATTGAAGATATCTTAAGTCCTTGGGTTTGTTGAGTCTTTGTTATTTTGTTCTTCATTTGTAATCCTACACTACATTCAAGAAGTGTCTTTGTAGGACAAATTTAAATCACTGTTTGGTTTAGTTTCTTGACTAGAATTAGTCAAATTTTGTTGTTTTGTGATAGAGTTATTGCAAAGGGATTACAATAGAGTTATTATAAGGGGTGAGGGATTAACAATTTAATTACTAGATTATAAGAGGTTGTAATCTGAAGTTTGCTTGGTTTAGTGGAGTTGAAATCCTACTAGGGTAGGTCATGATTTTTAACCCCTTGAGAAAAGAGTTTTCCACGTAGGGTAGGTCATGATTCTTTATTTACTGCCGATTTATTTCGGGAACGGAAAGAGAACCTGGTTCCCTATAGTGTTTGATTTTACAGTTTATTGCTTACTGTGGGAACTGACAAAGAACCTTGTTCTCTATACAATTTGATGGACTCTTAGTTTCTATCAATTGGCATCAGAGCAGGTTGTCACAACCCAATTTACCCGCCGAAAGGTATCGTGACGGCAGCTAGTCTCTACGACTAGGTAAGCCTAATTTTGTGGATAAAACATAATTAAAAATGCAATAAATAAAGAAAATAAGGACATAATCTGAGTAACATAACGATGTCGTTCGGCATGTACAAAATATCCATCCTAATGACCCGGAATGTCACAACTAGTCACAAGCTTCTAATAACTACTGTAGCTCTAAACAAGTCTGGTAAGTACATAAGTAGACTCTAAACGATAGAATGGAAGGGGACTTTGGGGATTTTCCGGACGCGGCAGAAATACCTTGCAGTCTCCTAGAATTAGCAACAAATACTATCAACGAGGGTGATAGCTCATACCTGGATCTGCGCACGAAAACATGTACAGGAAAGGGCATGAGTACACCACATTTGGTACCCAGTAAGTGCCAAGCCTAACCCCGGTCAAGTAGTGACGAGGTCAGGTTAAGGCCTTACTAGAATCCATATAAACAATTTAAAATAGTAAAGAAGATAAGTGAATTCTACACTAAACAGTTAAAGAAAATGTTCAAAAAACTTAACAGTAAAGGGAGCCCTCGGCTCTAGATGATTATGCAGTGCAGGAGTATCTCCCGAAATACGTCCGTAGTCCTAAAATAAATATGCAATACAGGGGGATCTCTCAGAATACGTCGGTAGTCCCAATTTAAATATGCAGTAAAGTGGGATCTCCCGGAATACGTCTGTAGTCCCAATTTAAATATGCAGTGCTGGGGGATCTCCCGGAATACATCCGTAGTACCAATTTAAATATGTGATGCAAGATAAATGACAGGTTTGGCATCAATTTATACAGTCCATTCTAATCACAGGCAAGGAAAAGCAGTAATCTAACTAAGCATGGCGCACAGAGTATCCAATAGACAATTAGACATGTAAGCATGTTTTTCTAATTCAAGCTAAACAATTTAACCTACTAATGCAATTTAATAGGAGAAAGAACAATTTATGATTTAAGAAGGAAAATTGAACTTTTGCAATAACGGCCCATGTACGTACTCGCCACCTCACGTACACGGCACCCACACAACAAATAATATCAAACATCCCAAGGGGAAGGTCCCAACACAGGGTTAGGCAAGCCAATTATCTCAACCGCTCAAATCAACTTGAAACCACGTTCTTGCCACGAGTACCCGACTCCAAATGGACCAAATATATTCAATTCAATTGCATAATGTAAATATAACTTTAAGTAACTAACCTAACTAATTAATTCGAAGCTAAAACACGAAATTAGAAAAATCACCCCAAAAAGTCCCCTATTCCGACGTCTTGGAATCGGGCAAAATTTACAAACTATGAACACCCGTTCACCCACAAGCACACTCGAACAAAAAACACCAAAATCCGACGTCAAAATCTCACTCAAAACTCGGATTTCCAATTGGGGAACTTTTCTCCCATTTTCAAACTTTTACCTTCAAATTCCTTAATTAGAAGAGGAAACAACAATAGATTATAGTATTATGATCAAATTAGAGTTAGAATTTGTTACCCAATGATTCTCCTCCAAAATCCCTCGAGAAATCGTCTCCCACCGAGCTCCAATTCGATTTTTGTGTTATGAAATTTTAAGCCCTCGAATTCTCTATTTCTGCCCGTTGACTTCCGCATCTGCAGTTCATGGGGCCGCACCTGCGGAAAGGACATCGCAAGTGCGAAAGTAACTTAAATTGCTGGGTCCGCATCTGCGACCCTTGGGCCGCATTTGCGGTTCCGCTTCTGCGGATACCCAACTACATCTGCGAGCTCAGCAATCCTTGGCCTCTTCCGCATCTGTGAGCCCCCAATATCTTTTGCGAGTCTGCACATGTGGTCTCCCCTCCGCAGGTGCGAAACACCAGAACCAGCAACACCACATTTTTGCCTAAGTCCCACTTCATTTGCGTTGAGCATCCGAAACACACCTGAGGACCCCTGGACCTCAACCAAACCTACCAACCAATCCTATAACATCATTAGAACCTAGTCGAGCCTTCAAACCACATCGAATAACACCAAAAACCAGAATTAAACATGGATTCAAGTCTAAGAACTTATCATTTTTCAAAAATCTACAAACGATGCTGACAAATGTCAAACCTAGTCCGAATGACCTCAAATTTGACACACAGGTCACAAATGACACTACGAACCTACAGCCACTTCCAGAATTTTGTTTCGAGCTCGATATCAAAATTTCCCTTATCAGCCGAAATCGCCAAAAATTTAACTTTCACCCATTCGAACCTTAATCTACTATTGACCTCTAAAACACATTATGAACGCGCTCCTAACCCTAAAATCACCCAACAGAGCTAACAGAGTCAAAAAAATTCTATTCCGGATCCGTCTTCACACGGTTCCGACTAAAGTCCAAATTTTAAAGCTTAAACTCACATTTAGGGACTAAGTGTCCCAAAACTCTCCGAATTCCATAACTAATCGCTCCGGAAAGTCCCAATAGAAGAAACAAATATGGGGAAAGCAGTCATTAGGGGATCGGGGCTCTAACTCTCAAAACGACCGAACGGGTCGTTACACAAGTTCTTTCTAAAAGGTTAACAGCTAGAAAGGATCCTCATTATGGCTGCTCCACAAAACTTCGAGGAAGGACAATCAACTGATAGACCCCCAAGATTCAAAGATCAATACTATGGTTGGTGAAAACAAGAATGCATGACTTCATTATGGCTGAAGACTCCGAGTTTTGGGACGTAATTTATGATGGTCCCTTTGTCCCTATGAAGGCTGTTGGAGAGGGAACAAAGACTGTTCCAAAAACAAGAAAAGAATACAATGGTGCTGACCGAAAAGCTGTTGAGAAGAACTTCAAGGCGAAGAAGATTCTTGTGTGTGGTATTGGACAAGACGAGTATAATCGTATCTCAGTATGTGAATCTGCCAAGGAAATCTGGGAAGCTCTTCAAACGGCTCACGAAGGGACTATTCAGGTAAAGCAGTCCAAAATAGATGTGCTTACAACTGAGTATGAACTCTTTAAAATGAAAGATGAGTCCATTCAAGAGATGCATACCCGTTTTACCTCCATAATCAATGAGCTTCATTCACTTGGTGAAATCATTCCAACCAACAAGATTGTTTGAAAGATACTCAGTGTTCTACCAGGTTCGTAGGAGAGCAAGGTTAATGTTATTACTGAAGCCAAAGACCTGTAGAAGCTGACTATTAACGAGCTTATTGGAAATATCAAAACTTATGAGATGAAGAGAAAGAAGGATCTCGAAAGAAGAGAGTCCAGTAAGAAGAAAAACCTAGTTCTCAAGTATGCCAATAAGGATTCAAGTAGTGATGAATCCTACATGGAGTATCTTACTCAAAGATTCCAAAAGACGATTCGCAAAAATGGTGGGATTCCAAAGAAAGGAAATTCCAGTAGGAATTTCAAAGGAAATGATTGCTTGTATAAGTATGGAAAGCCTGGACACTTCATTAAAGATTATCCTCGTCATAAGCAGGATCATTATAAAACCAACATTGAAAAGGCGACTAAGAGGAACCCGGTCCCTGACAAAATGTTCAAAAGAAGAGTTGTTGTTGACAACATGGTGAAGCAATCACTGGCTATCTAGGGAAATTCCTCTGGTGAATCTAAAAGTGAAGATGACCAAGGAGATACATCTATGATGGTTGCTGACAATGGATCTTCAGAATATGAGTCAATCTTTGCACTCATGGCCAAATCTGATGATGATGAGGAAAAGGAGGAAGATGAGGTAAGTTTTCTTGATGTTCAGAGAAATTTCAAAACTTACTCTACGAAAAACTTGATGTCCTTAGAAATGTGTTGATTGATGCCCATCATAGCCTCATTAATGAAAAAAAATGCTTTAATAGAAGAAATTAGTGACATATAACAAGAGAGGGATAATATGGTAGTTTCCATTATAGATTTGAAGAAACAAGTGTAAGAAGTAACTAGAGAAAATAACTTGTTGAAAAAACAAACGAAAAAATGGATGGACAACACTAAGGGTAAAGAAGTGGCTAGTGAGGCTCAACTTGAGCTTGAGAGTGAGCTTAATAAAGTTAAAACAATTCTTGTTGTTGAGCTTGAAAAGAACAGATAATTTCACGAGGATTTGAAAAAGGTTAAAAAATGATCTTGATAAGTCACTTAATTGTACCTGGTCCTCTGATGCAATAACGTATATGTACAAGAGTAATGGTGGAAACAAGCAAGGAATCGGGTTCCAAAAGGCTAAAACCTCATATAATCCCCATAACAAGTATGTAACTATGGTTGATAATTGGTTGTGTACTCACTGTGGTCAAACTGGTCATTACATGGACTCTTGTAAAACTAAAATCAGTCTTTGCAGAAAAATAAAGTTTTTATTAAAAAGAGGCCTACAGTTGAGGAACCTCGTTCCCTAAAAAGAAAATATGTGATTCTTGCATGGGTAAAAAGAATTTTGATCCGCCCGCTCTATCATTATAAAGGACCCAATCTGGCTTGGGTTCCTAAGTCTAATCATTGATTCCATGTGCAGGCTGGAGTGAGAGGTAGCAGTCAAAAAATGATACATGGATAAAGGCTTCTCTAAGCATAAAACAAGAAGAATGAATGATTTCTTCTCACTCCAGGCCTTCCAAGGTGGGAGTATGTACGTTAAGAACGACAAAAAGGCTATATTTTTTGTGTTGACAAAATTGACAAACACTCTCCCATGTAATTGAAAATGTGTACTGTGTGAATGGCTTGAAATATATCTTTTGAGTGTGTCTTAAATCTATGATAAGGGAAAATGAAGTGAAGTTCTTTTCAAAATCTTGCAATTTCACCAATCTTAAAACTGGTGAAATGGTATTGATAGCCACGAGATTGAAGAACATCTATGTTGCAAACCTTGGTTCATTGAATGGTGGTGATATAATATGCCTAAGTGTCATTGAGATGTTGTAGAGTTATGGCACAGATGATTGGGGCATGCGAGTTTTTATATGATGAACAAGTTAGTGATGGGGGACCTGGTTCGTGGGCAGAAGCATGCAATACTACTTACTACTTGATTAACAAATGTATGATCAGGTCCCTTTCTCGAGAAGTCACTCTATGAACTACTCAATGGGGGGAAACCCAAGTAGACTTACCCGAGCCTTTAGATGCAAAATGTTTTGTTCTCAGCAATGGTGGCAATGGCCACATAACAAAGAAGATTAAGATGAAGAATTTACAAATGCTCCTGGTGAAGCTATAGATATTGCAAATGTAAAGATTGATTTGATGAGTCAAGTCAATCAAAGTGATTAAGGAGATGCAACAGAATCTCCAATATGCACAGAGGAACCTGGTCTCTCTATCACCTCGATTGAGTCTGAACATAGGGTTGATGCTGCATTAGGTACTCTTGATGAAGAAAAAAGGAGTGGAAGTCATAATTCGATTGATGTCAATGATGTTTCAAATATGGAGGAACACGGTCCTTCAAATTCTGAAGTTCAAGTATCTAACTAGAAGCAAAGTAGTTCACATCCCTTCAAAATGTAATCACACCCTTAGACTCTGGTATTCAACCTAGTTCTGAGGTAAGGAACATGTTTTCCCTCTCAACCTTCTTGTCTCAAATCGAGCCTAAGAACATCAAAGAAGCATTGAAAAATGCGAACTGAATAGTTGCTATGCAAGAATAACTCCAATCAGTTGAGAGGAACAAAGTGTGGCACCTGGTCCCTAAACCTTCAGACATAACAGTGGTTGGAATATGGCCCAAAAGACTCCCACTTGAAGGTTGCCAAGGGAATTTTGAGGTATCCTTAGGGAACGTAGGACCTGGTCCTTGTCTATTTTTCAGGAGATACCTTTGACTTGGTTGGATATGTAAATGTTGATTGTGTTGAATATCTGGTGGATAGAAAGAGCACATCTGAAATAACACATTTTCTGGGGTCATCCTTGATCTCATGGGTACAAAGAAACAAAATGTGTGGCTCTTTCTATTGCTGAATTTGAATACGTGGTTGTTGCTTCTTGTTTTGCTCAAATACTACAGTTAAATCAACATCTTGAAGACTTTGGTGTATTTACATCTTGAACCTGGTACAACACAAGAGGACAAAGCACATCGATGCGCGAGATCACTTTTTGAGGGATAATGTTGAAAAAGGTCTGATTTGTACGAAGTTTTGGAAGACGGAGGACCAGGTAGCAGACATATTCACCAAGGCGCTGAGCAGGGAACACTTTGAAATAAATCGTCTGGAGTTGGGGTTGAACAAGTTTAAATAAGGACCTGGTCCCTCGATGATTGGCTATGTTAAGAAGGAAATGTGCAATGCTAAAAAGTGTTTTTTGTCAACATCTAACTCAAATATATACTTATACAGGTATATATACATGGAAGTTTCAGGACAAAACAAGTAAGAATGACATTGCACTTCTAGGAGTTTTTGCTCAAATTTTCAAAAACCGCCAAGGAACCTGGTTCCTGTGACTCGGGTTAGTAGTGTCTTCAATAATTATATGACTTATTAAACTGCAGAAGTGTAATGTCATTGAGTTTTCCTGTCTTTCTCCAAATGTTTAAAGTCCAAAATATTAAACCTTTTCTTAACTGACTCGTTGCCCTAAAAAACCATTTCCTTCTCTCACACCCAACCAAAACTGATTTTTTTCTTCAAAAGAAAATCAACCTTATCTGAAAAAGAATCCTTCTCTCAAAATATACAAGAAGTGAACCCAACGCTGTCACCTTCCAAAATCTAACTTCATCTGAATCGAAACCTAAGAAGTCTTTGGTAGATTTTGATGGGACTTTAACTAAAAAGGAATGGGGTAGATCTAATATTCTAGAGAGTAAGGCTGAAATCGTTGTTGGGTTTGTAGAAGCCTTGAAGGATGGAGGAATTGGTGAATGTGTTGGAAAAGGGGAAACTGAATGAGGGACTTGGTCCCTTAAATCCTTCTTAGGATGTTAACTCTGATGATGATCTTTTTCTCTTGAGTTCTGTGCTTAAACGAACCTCCGAACCAGTAAAAATGATTGTTAAAAGCAGGTGATTGATGATGAAGTGGTGTGACCTGCTGATGTGGTGATTGTAGAAGAGAGTGAAGTGGAAAAAGCTTCACTTGTGAGAAAGAATTATTAAAAATGAAGAAAAGAAAGTTGACTGAGAAAGATGCAGTAGATGATAAGGGTGAATAGATTGAGAAGAAGAAGAGGGAGACATGGACTCTCAGGAAAAGAAAGGTTAGTGTGAGTGAGGAACTCGGTTCCTTACAGAAGCAAAAGCTTGAGTTATCGGGTTTGGAGAGGTAGAAGACTCTGAAGTCTCAAAAAGTGTTGTTAGGTAGAGTGTTGGATCTGATATTGCTGAAAAATGAAGGAACTTCTTGACATTGTTGAGTTCCAAAAATAGAATCACCTCTTTGTTCCTCCAAGTCCCAACGTTTATGAATAGGAAGTAAAAACTTCTATGTTGTATGTGATACTTTGATGCTATATGTGCATGGGACTGAGTTTGTTCTTGATGAGGAGAATCTTGGGGAGATTCTTGGTGATCTGATTGATGGTTTAACTTGCTCAGATAGGTAGAGAACCAAGTCCCCATGGACCTTTGGAAGAATATAATTCTATATTGAAGGGTGAGAATGAAAGATTGAGGAAACAGGTGGAGGACACGAGAGAGCAGATGATCATTGATCAAAGGATTGTGAATGAACGAATGAACAGGCTCATCAAGGCCTTAGCCCCCTACTTTTCTTCTGCCCAGTGATCCATGTTTTTCACTCATTCCAAATTCCCTTAAATTCCTATCTTCTTTTGATCCCTATGTTTGATGACATTGATACTTTAGTTGTTTAAATTGTCATATTTTGTATGGTTGAAACTACTATGTTTTTGCTATAATTACTCTACTATGGGCAATCACTCTATTTTATGCAATGACATTCACGTGTTGTTCTTGTTATTATTTATGTTATGTTGCCCAAGTGGCTTGAGTTAATATTGTTGAACTTCCTTTTGGTTGTGCTTCTTCTGTTATTCTTTTCAATGATGCCAAAAGGGGGGAGTTACATAGGTGTCAACAGGGGGAGGAACAAAATCGAATTGATATACTGTGTTGTGCATGAAAGATGCAAGGGGAGCATTGCTGATAAGATGTTGATTATAAGTCGGATCCACAGAAGAAACATGTGAGGAATCTAGTTCTCAAGGGGAACATCAGTTGTGGGTTTTTCATCATCAAAAAGAGGGAAATTGCTCTAAGTTACGATGTTTCATGTTTTGATGATTTGCCAAACGTTCCCAAAGAACCAGGTATGGACCAGATGTGATAAGTACATGTAAGTAATCTAATTCTCAGGGGAATATCAATTCTAGGTTTGTCATCATAAAAAAAAGGGAAATTTGATAAGTTATACTATTTTATCTTTTGATGATTTGCCAAACAGTCTCAAGGAACCGGTTATGATCAGTTTCTTTGTTCTGGTTCCCAGGGGGAATATGACTGATTCATAGGGGGAGCAATGGGGAGATCTGGTTCTTAGGGGGAATATCAATTCTAATTTTGTCATCATCAAAGGGGGGGAAATTGATAAGTTATGTATCTTTTGTTTTGATAATTTGACAAACTTCATGAGAGAACTAGATAAGGAACCTAATACAATTAGTTCTCTTGCATTCAGAGTAACTAGTCAGATGTCGAGTTCAGTCCTCAATGATATCAGATAAGGGAACATCATAGGGAACAAATATGGATCAATTCCCATGGTCGTCGTACCGTCAACTTTACAGCTGTAAAAGCTGCTGGACTGTACCATCTGGCAGGCTGCTGCACTATACCGTCTGGCAGTAGTACAACAGCACAACTGTAGCTTGCTAAGGACAAATTAAAGGACACTTTATTGCATCATCCTTGATGACATCACACTCACATATTATCAACATGAGGCAAGGGATTTCATCTCTCTAACACTTGCAAATCAAAAGACATTATTCTCTCAAGTGCTAGCCACCACCTCTCTCAAGAACAAAGTTGTTGCAACCTCAAGGACCATATCCAAAAATTGAAGATATCTTAAGTCCTTAGGTTTGTTGAGTCTTTGTTATTTTCTTCTTCATTTTTAATCCTAAACTACATACAAGAAGTGTCTTTGTAGGACAGATTTAAACCATTGTTTGGTTTAGTTTCTTGACTAGAGTTAGTCAAGGTTCATTGCTTTGTGATAGAGTTATTGCAAAGGGCTAACAATAGAGTAATTATAAGTGGTGAGAGATTAAGAGTTTATTTCCTAGATTTCAATAAGTTATAATATGAAGTTTGTTCGGTTTAGTGGAGTTGAAATCTTACTAAGGTAGGTCGTGGTTTTTAATCCTTTGAGCAAGGAGTTTTCCACGTAAATATCGCGTGTTCTTTATTTACTGTCAATTTACCGTGGGAACACATAGAGAATCTAGTTCCCTATACTATTTGGTTATTGCTTACTATGGGAACTGATAGAGAACCCGGTTACCTATACAGTTTTGTGGACTCTTAATTTCTATTGGTTCCACTTATGCATGTTTCTATTAAAGCAATTTAAGTGTGCTATATAATTAGAGTGATCACTGAATTTATTTTTATCAAATTCACCCTGCGGGGAACAGAACCATTAATTAGTGATGAATTCATAAAGTAAAGTAAAATAAGATGAAGTACTTGCACTTCCAGCATAAACCTGCTGATTTTCTTCTGACCAACTACTAGGGAGGTTTTGTTTAAGCAGCCTAAGCAGGAAGAAGTAACAATAGAAATCAGTTTCTACAATGCAACGGCACCAATATACTCTCTCAAAACTTTCTCAATGTACGTAGAATACAAACCTCTCTGTTATATATGTTGCGGCTGAAGTCTTTTCTAATGACAACAGGCAGAACAACAATGTGTTCAAAATGAGTTCTCGAACATACAAATGTCAAAATAATAAAAAGGACTTCTTAGAACGATGAAGCATTACTTATTTACTCACAAAATAGTACTACACTATGATTTTAACGTTAGATGAGTTGAGAGTAAAAGTAGGCTGGTCATATGGTACTATTGAAATAGACAACAACAAGATGAAGATGATTTTATTGACTAGAGTTAACTATCAAATTACCCTGAGAACCAATCTAAACTTCTAAATATTTAAAAGTGTGTACGGTAAAATTGAGAGACTCGATTATACAGGCTCGAGGGCACACCTAGAAAGAAAGCCTGCATCGAAATAAGTCCGGGATCGAGAAATGTATAGATTGACAGATTGGGGTCAGACTAGATCGACACCATAGTAATAGAATCACGAGATATCTGCACTCAAATATTAATCCCGGCGAGGATATCGGAGTCAGTAGAGCTATTAGCGGTTAATAATGTCAATCATGTATTTCACTTCCGCAATTAGAATCCTTCCTTATTTAGGATTCCTCTACTATATAAAGAGGAACCCTGTTCATTTGTAAAGACATCTACTATCATCTTTATCACAATTATCATCGCCTTCAAGTTCTCACTTACACTGCTGAATACAAACACTCTTCATTACCGCTTATTCTTCGTATTTGAGTTGTTCTTATTATTATCATTGTTGTTCTTGCTGTTCTCGGCAACCATTCTCGAGTCTAATCCATATCGAGGTCGACAACTTGCAATTATACTGGTTTGATGTATATAAATCGTTTAAATCATTTATTTGCTTAATCATTTACCAATTAACATTGAATTAGATCGCCTATCCTTATAACCACATCACAAATTTAATTATTACTCGTATTTGAGGTAAACAGTTTGGCGTTGTAACGACCCGACCGGTCGTTCTACGTATTAAGACCCTGTTCCCCTACCTCGAGACTTCCCATAGCGGCTTCTTATGATTTATGACTTGCGGGGATGGGTGGTTCGGGTTTTTGGAAGTGTTTAGAGTGATTTAGGAACACTTGGTTCCTTAAGGTTGGCCTTTTTGGCCAAGTTTGACTTTGGTCAAACATTTCGAGAAAACGACCTCGGAATCGAGTTCTGACAGCTCCAGTAGTTTCGTATGATGATTTCAAACTTGGGCGTATGTTCGGAACGGGTTTTCGATGAACTAGGAGAATTTCGGCGCCCAATATAGAAATAAGAATTTCCTTAAGTTTGAAATTTTGTTTGGAACGTGATTTTATGTTATTGAGGTCCGAATAGAATTTCGGGACCGGGAATAGTTTTGTTATGTCATTTCTGACTTTCCTGCAAAGTTTGGTGTCATTCAGAGTAGTATAGGTCGGTCCGGTGCATTGTTATAGAAATCAAGAACTTGAAGTTCTTAAGTTATGATTCTAAGTGGGGGAGGATGTAAAGACCCGTAAAAATTTCATGTCTAAAATCAATACCCGATAATTATGGACTAGTTCTATACAAGGTACCCCATGACCACGATAGTAGGATACGTAAAGTGTATTAAGAGTGAGTAGTAAGTAAATTAAGATAATTTATAATTATNCCCCCCCCCCCCCCCTCAAAACGTGGCAGTAAGTCACCATGTATACATATGACTAAGTAGTCATATTAGATTATGTTGCACCAAACTAGGTTAGTTATAATAATATATTACTTAGATTATGTGGACCTTAGTGAGTGTCAAGTCAACCTCTCGTCACTACTTCTTCGAGATTAGACGGGATACTCACTGGGTACATATTTATTTATATACTCATGCTGCACTTCTGTACTTAACTATACAGGATCTGAGGCTGGTGCATCTGGTTATTAGACCGGAGCTAGATATTGAATGTAGCGGACCTGACTTCATGGTGAGTTGCTTCTCCTAACAATCCTCAGCAACACCATGGAGTTTCTTTTGCTTATGTTCCCGTCTGTTTGTTTCAGACAGTGGGATTGTATATTCTACCTTTTGTATACCCAGTTAGTATGCCCGTGATACTCGTGACACTAGTTCCTGGCACACACGTAGTATTTGTGTAGATTATGTCCGTACATATATGCATATTTTGGACTCACACCTCATTATGACTGTTTTGTTTAAAACTGGTTAGTGACCCCTAATCGATTAATAATATAAGCTTTGTAAATTAGTATATATATTGATATGTTTAAGGCAAATGAGAAGGAATCGTAGTAGTTTAAAGGTTGGCTTGCCTGACCCCGCTGTTGGGCGCCATTACGACCTGAGTTAGGATTTTGGGTCGTGACAGGCATCTACTACGGGGCTAAGGATAATAGCGATTTTTCAGTGTTAATTATGGTATAACACACTATTTTACGCTTGCTTCTTGTCGAATTTATTTTTCAAGATAAAATCATGTCAAGCTCACAAAACACAGGTAGACATGGTGACAACGGCCTAGAACTCCACGGGGAAAATGAGAATGTTGTCGTTCCAAGAGTCGAGGTTTCACAACCTGCAATCGGAGGAGCGCCACCCGATTACCCAGTCGATGTCAGTTCACACATTTCTTTGAATGCAGATTTAGGCAGAGACCCCGATGGAAGCGTACGCAGAGAAGGTCGGACCGACGGTCGAGGTACCCAGGGCAGGGGAGACGAAGGTGTTAGTCTCCAAGTCATATTTGAAATGTTGCAAGCCCAACATAATGTTATTTCCCAATTGTAGAATCAGTACAGGGCTCCGAATGGGGTCGAGCAAGAGGTTACCCGCCGTACCGAGCCAGTGCCTAAAGATCAGGTGACAATTCTTCGACGATCGACCTTGCTATAATTAGAATGCTCGAGGAGCTTACTAAGAGGATAGAGTCGGGGGGAAAGAATATTGAGGCCAGCGATAAGAAGGTGGAAACCTATAACTCTCGAGTTGATCAGATTCCCGGGGCACCACCGATTTCAAAGGGAATGGACTCCAAAAACATTATACAAAAATCATTTCCTCCAAGTGCAGCTCTGAAGCCCATACCGAATAAATTCAGAATACCCGATATACCGAAATACAACGGGACCTCCGATACGCTCAAATTACACTTTAAATTAGTGTAAAGCGATCGATGTCAAATATAGTAACCCAACAAGGTTGGGGTCTAATCCCACAAANCGCATAGTTGACCTGGAAGGGCATTTTTGTCCGTTTTGACCCCGAGTTTTAGCCCACTATAAATAGATTTATTGGGATTTTGTAGGTCATTCTTGTCTGGTTTTTGAGCTACAATACGCACTTTGAATATTTCTCTCTTTTGGAAGCTTTAGAAATGAAGATTCTTGCATTTTGTAAGCTTTGATGACATTTATTATTCTCTAATTTTTGTATCTAAGTATGAGTAGCTAACTTTAAATACTAAGGTTGTGGACCCTAAATGGGTGTTATGTTAATGGGTGTTTAACATTGAATATATATATATATATATATATATATATATTCAATGTTAAACACCCATTAACATAACACCCATTTAGGGTCCACAACCTTAGTATTTAAAGTTAGCTACTCATACTTAGATACAAAAATTAGAGAATAATAAATGTCATCAAAGCTTACAAAATGCAAGAATCTTCATTTCTAAAGCTTCCAAAAGAGAGAAATATTCAAAGTGCGTATTGTAGCTCAAAAACCAGACAAGAATGACCTACAAAATCCCAATAAATCTATTTATAGTGGGCTAAAACTCGGGGTCAAAACGGACAAAAATGCCCTTCCAGGTCAACTATGCGACCACATTCCAGTCGCATAACAAAAATGCGGTTCACATTCTTCACGAAGCCATCGCAGACTTGAACCCTAGTTCCCAGGTGCTCGTGGCATTCATGTTGTGTGGTCCGCATTGTTGATATGCAACCGCATAATAGCATCGCATTTTTTAGCTCAGCTTTTGGCACCGGAGGTTTGCGGTCCATTAGGCGACTCGCAAACCTGTTATGCGATCGCATACTGGACCGCATTTTTGCACTTGAAAATTGCCAAACAAATTGTTGGACTATGCGATCCGCCTGGGCATTATGCGGTCCGCATAGTAGATATGCGGTCCACATTGTTGATTATGCGATCGCATTTTGTCCCTCTCTTGTCCATTTTCAGTTTTTTGATTTCGTTTACATGTTCTTGAGTCCTCCAACCTCATACACTGCAAAACATTAAAATTACATAAGTATAAAAGAAAATTGCTTTCAAAACAAGCCAAAATCCAAGCAATTTGGTATTAAATGTTCCGAAATTCTCCGGCACATCAACACCCCCAACTTAAACTCTTGCTTGTCCTTAAGCAACTAAAACAACTTTATCCTAACCTAAACTCCAACTAAAAGACCAAACAATAATGACCATGGACAGTGTTAATTGTCATTACCACAAGCATGCATTTTTGTTTATTTAACCTTCATGAACAATCACTGTTATTTACAAGGAAACTAATCAACTTGTGAATTTTTAGCCTCGACCAATTTGACAAAATGTTACTCTCAGTTGAGTGCACTTGCATCCGACTTCAAGAACTCAACTTCTGTCAAACTTCACAGTTCATGTGCCCTCACCAGAAAGAAGGTCCCAACTCACAATATTTACAATGACAGCAAAAAGGGGCATATTTACAAAGACACTCACTCTCACAAAGAGTTTCAAATGTTACGACACATCGTACCATAAGATTGCCCTTATTTTAAGTCGTCGCCTATTCAAGAACATTCGGTTGGAGATCTCATAAGGACTTTTTAAGCTTGTAATGTAGGCTTATGGAAGGGTCGGATAAACATTTGGGTACAAGTGACTACACCCTCCTTGAACACTACTCACGTTTGTCTTTCTTATTGCCCTTTGTTTCTTTTTAAACCACATAGCCTCATTTGCATCTAATTACCAACATAGAACCACCTTAACTACCTCACTAAATCTCTTCAAGGCTCCCATATTTCTATACATACATATATCTCTTTTTTTATATATATTTTTTTCTTTGGGAGCTTGAATAATTTCACGTGAACACTTTGAGGTATGGGTTCCTACACTCACTGTACAACCTTATCAATTTCCAACTTGACACCACACCCCCAACTTAGTCTTTTAGCCTCATTCTCAATGTTCAAGGAGGGACGGGTTCAAAATAGGGAAAGGTTTGTAGTGTGGTGACCAACGAAAAAGGGTAAAGGCTCAAATGGGGTATCTAGTGATAACATGCATACAATGGGTAGATTAAAAGGCTAACTGGGTTGTCCAATATCACAAAGGCTTCCTAAGGTCATTTCTCCAACAAAATGTACTTATCATTAGCAACGAAAGAACAATCGGGAAAGTTCTAGAAAACAGAAGTAAACACAAGAATTATTTACACAAAAGCTAATACACACGGCACACGAACTGTTTGACTCAACATAGTTTTAGCCCTCGAGTCAACACTTGGCAACTCGAAGCTTTCATCATATTTACATGTATAATTTTGAGTAAGCATGGAGTCAAAAAGCGAGCCTCAAGTTCACACAGTTGAATTCCTATACAACACAAGATACAATTCTTTGTTTTTTTAATAACGGAAGGGTATAGGTTATTTACAGACACACATGCTTGAGACTAGACACTTACACCAAACCAGTCAACACGTTTCATCCTACTGCCATGGTTCTACTATTACACCCTTGGAAAAGACCCTGGCAAAGAAAACCCAAGACGAATTCATTGTTAATTACTAACGATGTACATGCATACAACTACATAATTATTTTTTTGGATATTTTTATTTATTTATTTATTTTATATACAAAGATGTACAAGAGTTAAAGATAAAGATGACACAGTTATATACAAGATTTAAAGAGAAATATGCTTAAATACACTAAGATCACACAAAAGTATGTACAATAGTTCCAGGATCACAAAAATTTATACAAGGCTACCATCCCACCCCCAACTAAAAAGCATGCATTGTCCCCAATGCATAAGAAATGAAAAACAGAGTTAGGGGCTCCCTGGGGCGCACTAAGAGTTGTGGGAGTCTGTAGCCCGCTGAGTGACAGTGGGGTCACCATCTGGAGGTGGTGGTGGTGGTAGAGCTACTAAAGACTCAGGTGGAGTGATGATTGCTGCTAGTGGTGGAGGAGTCTCCAGGTGTCTAGAAACTGAAGGTGGGGCCTGAGAGCTGTTGGCCTCGCCTGTTGATGGCGGAATGTCTGACGATGTGGCCTGAGTAGCTCTGTCAGCTAGTGAACTCTCTATTGCCAACCGCACATGAGCTTCCTCTTCTTCCTCCACAACTGTGGTGACGGCAACCTGTTTTCCCTTCTCCTCAGGGCCCTCATCATCACCGGACCATGACTCCTCATCCGTCTCTGTCTCGTTTGTCTCCCCACCCTCGGACTCTGCAGAATGTCCGGAATCATCCCCCGAAAGGATGTCAACTGGCACAGGGGGAGGTGGAGGCTGGGAGGCTCCAACAGTCTGGGATGTCGGGGTTGTCATCAGGGTAGAGAAATCAAGACCTAGTTCCGTCTCAGACACGCCCGCTCCCTGCTCTCCTTCCTTGGGCATGAAGGAGGATAGATCAAACTCCAGATGCTGCAGCTTGTGGAGCTCAGTCTTAAGTGTAGCCACATCAGTGCATAGCTGTGGCAAATCGCCAACCTCACCTCGCTCTATCTTCTCAATTCTCACCTCAAGCCCCTTCAGGCGGCCCTCGTAAGATGTGTGTTTCTTCCTCATCATGGTAGGGAGGTCCTTCAGAAGCTTGTCTACCTTAGCATTTGTATGGTGAGCTATGAGACCGAGTCTCGAAAGAACTGGCAATGAGGCAGATGGCTGGGCAAAAGCCTGAGGGGTCGGCCGTGGAGCGTCAGTGGATGCCCCTGTGGTCTGAGGTGAAATAGGAGTCTGGGAGTCTGAGATGTATGTCTTAGTAGGAATCTGGATCTGAATCTCCGGATTAACAGCAGCTACCTTTGTCATCGCATCACAAATGTGTGTGTTGTCGATATCCTTCTCCGCTTTTCCCATCTTGTCAGAATGTGGCATTGTAGGAACTTCCACAGCCTTACAGAGGGTTGTGATCAAGCATGGGAAAGGAAATGATGTGGCTTTCTTCCACGCCCGGACCCCTATCTCTTTGGAAATGATTTCACCTACATTGATCATGATCCCAGTCATAATGCAAGCAATGAGAATAGCTTTCTCAATGCTTATTTCTTTTTCATTCCAGGTTGGGATCAAGAAGGAAGTGACAAAACTAAGCCAGAATCGACCCTCACATGTAAGATCCTCCTTGTATATTTTGTGTAGAGGGTCAATCCAGGCTAGGGTATCCTTGGCAATCACTGATGCAACCCAAGCTCTCTCACCATCTCTATTGGCCAATTTAGCCTCATACTCAGTTGTACTCGGGCACTAGGCTGAGAAATAATGATCATTAATTGTTGCACTATCACAGAGTACCTGCTTCCCGCGAACTAGGACAGGCTCGTAGAACATTTTGTTGCGCTTGTGGTGATCTGTTCTGGAGGCCCCATAAGATGCATAGAACTCCCGCACTAATTTTCCATTAAATTCCTCGGTCAACTCAGTGAAGCTCCCATTTTCTATTTTTGATGTTTTCTAAAATGTGGGGATACTGGTCCCGTAGACCATTCAGACTCAATTGCTTCTCGGCAAGAATTATTCGTTTAGTGAGCCCTTCCTTATACATAGATCTAGAACCGGGGAGCTCAAACCGAAGCTGGAAATCATCTCTGTGTTTCCGTCTTGCCTCATCCTGCAGATCAACAGCTGGCAAAGTATCCTCCTCATCAGACTGGGAGGGACATTCATCAATAGATTGTGGTTGTGCTTGTCGTGAACATTTTGTCGGTGGTGCTTGACGGCTGGAGGAAGCCCTTTTATTGGATGAAGAAGTATGCTTTTGGCGAGGCATATCTTCAAAGAAACGAGGTGTGAGCGATGTATCCAAAATCATGAGATATTTCACCAAGAAAATCAACTATGCGTCAGGTTATGCGATCGCATAACCACTATGCGGACCGCAAACCCGTCGCAAAGTAGTCATCTGATGAGAAGAGTTGATAATGTGATGACTTATGCAATCACATATCCATTATGCGGTTCGCATAGTCATCGCAGAATCAATCACACAAAACAAATCATCACATTATGCGATCGCATAACCTAGCACAAAGGTAGATTTGCGATCGCAGAACTGTCGCAAACACTATGCTACCTTAGGGCCCAAACTGTTGGAGTTTGCGGTGGCTCTGCGGTCCGCATATCAATTATGAGATCGCAAAGCCGCCGCACTATGTCATCTTCTTCATCTAGTCTAGGGCTTATTATGTGACAGGAATGCGGACCGCAAAACTACTATGCGGCCCGTAGTGGCTGTCGTTTTCAAAGATTTTTGTAGCACAACAATGGCACCCCAAATTTATGACATACAAGCTAGAATTAATAGGTTTTTCTAGGTATTTTCCCCCATTGCAAGCAGATACACACATGACTTACAATGCAACACAAACACAAAAAGAAAAAGAGCAAACAACAAAGGGATGAACACACACAGCAAAGTAAGAAAAAAGAAATTTGAATTTACAGGAAGTGAAGTCAGGAAAGGTGAACATACCAGAGTATGATGAACGAGAAATGATCAGGGGATGAAACCAATATTGCAATCTTTGGTCGTTCGTTCAATTTCAAATCGACTGATTTCCTTTCTTCTCTTGTTCTTTTTGTTTGTTTTTGTTTAAGTGTAAAGTGTGCGGTGAGTGGGGGTGTTGATGATGAGATATGCAAAGAGGTTAAAGCACTTACCTGGGTATAATGCGATGGATAAGTGGCCGCATAACCTGGTATTCGACCGCATACTCGTTATGTGGAGGTTTGTTGCTAAGGATAATCATGGTGCACAATGTGACGCACTCTGCGATCGCATAAATAAAATGTGGTTCGCATAGTGCACCTTCTCACCGCATTCCACCCGCCAAAATTTTCCCAACTAACTGTCCAGGTCTGTGACCAAAATGCGGTCCGCTTAGTTAAAATGCAATCGCATATGTGTCACAGACTAGTCATGCTTTCTTTGCTTCCCTTTCACTCACAGCTTTACCTTGTTTTGTGATCTTTTGAACCATCTGCACTCTAACACACATTTTAAATTGCTCAATTAAATCTAATTAAGAAAATTTGAAATTTACTTGACAAAAAGGGTGTTACCACACATGGGTTGCCTCCCATGAAGCGCTTGATTTAACGTCGCGGTACGACGAAGTTGGCCTTCTTTATGTTCACTCATTGGTCAGGCATGGACCATCTTTGAGAGACAATTGCTCCACCACATGTCTTTCTCCATCTGTGACCAAGTAATGCTTGATGCGCTGGCCATTTACTTTGAAAGTGCAGAGCCCATCCTCCGATGCTAATTCCACAACGCTAATGGGGATACAACTACCACTTTGAATGGACCGGACCACTTTGATTTGAGCTTGCCCGGAAACAATTTGAGTCTTCAGTTAAAGAGCAAAACCAAGTCCCTCGACTTGAACTCCCTTTTTAAGATCTTTTTGTCATGGACAAATTTCATTCTCTCCTTGTACAAAGTTGCACTTTCATATGCGTGGAAACGAAATTCCTCCATTTCATTAAGTTAAGTTAGCCTCAAGTTTGCAGCTTCAGTCCAGTCCAAGTTCAACTTCTTTAGAGCCCACATGGCTTTATGCTCCAGTTCCACAGGTAGATGACAAGCCTTACCGAAGACTAACTGGTAGGGAGAAGTACCAATGAGATTCTTGTACGTCGTGCGGTATGCCCACAATGCGTCATCTAGCTTCCTTGACCAGACGGTCCTGTTTGCATTAACCGTCTTTGCTAGAATATTCTTGATCTCCCGGTTGGAGACTTCTACTTGGCCACTTGATTGGGGATGATAAGGTGTGTCCACCTTATGCTTGACACCGTGTTTCTCTAGCAGCCCTGTGAAAGCCTTGTTGCACAAATGAGACCCACTATCACTAAGAATGGCTCTAGGAGTGCCAAACCTTGTGAATATGTTTTTCTTTAAGAGCGCGGTCACACTACTTGCCTCATTGTTTGGTAAGGAAATTGCTTCAACCCATTTGGACACATAGTCCACAAACACCAGAATATATTCCATACCATATGAACTCACAAAGGGGCCCATAAAGTCAATACCCCACACATCAAAGATTTCAACCTCCATCACAAAGTGCATAGGCATTTCATGCCTCTATGAGATTGACCCCTACCTTTGGCATTGGTCGCAAGACTTGACCATTTGGTTGGCATCATGATTGATCGACGGCTAGTAATAACCACATTCAAGCACTTTTGCCGTTGTTCGATTACCTCCATGATGACCACCCACCGGTGAGTCATGGCATGCCTTTAGAATTTGCATCATCTCTTCCTCTGGAACACACCTTCTAATGATGTTGTCTACACAGATATGGAACAAGAATGGCTCTTCCCAATAATATTTCTGACACTCTCTCAAGAACTTCTTCTTTTGGTATGCTTCCATATCTTCCGGAATGAGGTCACTAACCAAGTAGCTGGGAATATCGGCGTACCAAGGAGTGGATGAAGAAGATAATTCCAAGATGTGCTCATCGGGAAAGTCATCATTGATATCAAGATTATCCTTTGGTCGTCCGTCTTCTTCAAGCCTAGAGAGATGATCCACCACTTGGTTTTCGGTGCCTTTTCGGTCCTTAACTTCAAAGTCAAATTCTTTAAATAAGAGGACCCACCGAATTAGTCTTGGTTTGGCATCTTTCTTCTCCATGAGGTAGCGAAGAGCGTCATGATCGGTGTAGACCACCACCTTAGATCCCAACAAATAAGCTCGGAATGTTTCAAAGGCATACACAATGGCAAGAAGCTCTTGCTCTGTCACCGTATAGTTCATTTGCGCACCATTGAGTGTCTCTATTGCATAATAAATTAGATGGAGAACTTTTTTATGCCGTTGACCCAAGACTGCTCCAATTGCTAAACCACTGGCGTCACACATGAGCTCGAATGGACGAGACCAATCCGGTGTGACAATAATAGGTGTCGTGGTGAGCTTCTCTTTGAAATCCTCAAATGCCTTGAGGCACTTGTCATCAAACACAAACTTGGCGTCTTTTTCAAGGATCTTGCACATAGGATTTGCAAATTTGGAGAAGTCTTTGATAAAACGCCGATAGAATCTGGCGTGCCCTAGAAAGTTTCGAATACCCTTTACCGATGTTGGTGGAGGAAGTTTGGAGATGATTTAAATCTTTTCCCGATCAACTTCAATTCCATGTTTTGATATTTTGTGCCCCAAGACAATGCCTTCGTCCACCATGAAGTGGAATTTTTTCAATTAAGTAGAAGGTTGGTCTTCTCACATCTCTTGAGCACTTGTCTAAGGTTGTCAAGACAATGCTCAAAAGAGTCACCGACCACCAAAAAGTCATCCATGAAAACCTCTAGGAAGTCTTCCACCATGTCGGAGAAGATGGACATCATGCATCGTTGAAAAGTATCCGGAGCATTGCACAAACCAAACAGCATACGGCTAAAGGCAAAGGTTCCATGTGGGAAAGTGAATGTGGTCTTCTCTTGGTCCTCCTAAGCTATATTGATTTGATTGTAACCGGAATACCCATCGAGGAAGAAATAGGATGATCTTCCAGCTAGCCGATCAAGAATTTGATCAATAAGAGGCATAGGGAAATGATCCTTGCACGTGGCATTGTTGAGCTTCTGATAGTCCATGCACACTCTCCATCCGGTGACCGTCCGTGTTGGGATAAGATCATTCTTTTCATTGTGAATCATTGTTATGCCTCCCTTCTTTGGTACACATTGTACCGGACTCACCCATGGACTATCCTCAATGGGGTAGACAACCCCGGCATCCAACCATTTGATTATCTCTTTCTTGACCACTTCTTGCATTGAAGGATTTAATCTCCTTTGGTGTTCCACACTTGGCTTGCTACCTTCTTCCAATTGAATTTTGTGCTCACATATATCGACGGGGATTCCTCGGGTGTCCGCTATTGTCCATCCAAGTTCTTGTCGGTGTTCCCTCAAGACATTCAACAATTCATCAACTTGCACATCATTCAACAAAGAAGAAACGATTACCGGTAAAGTATCATTAGAGCCGAGAAATTTGTACCTCAAGTGTGATAGAAGTGGTTTGAGCCCAAGTTGTGGTGGCTCAATGATTGAAGGTTTTGCGGGAGGCGTAGCTTGATTATCTAAGTCAAGAGAAAGCTTATTTGGTGCATATGTGCAGTACCCACGTCCTTCCAATGTGTTCACTACTTCAACATACCCCTCAATGTCTTCACCGTCAAAGTTCACCAAGATTGCCGCCAAAGCCTCGCCGAGGCATTCTTCTTCCATCTTCATCTCAATAGCATCTTCAACCTCATCAACTACATCGATGATCGAGATTCCTTCGTATGCACTTGGCAATTTCAAACCCTTGGTAGCTTGGAAGGTGACTTTCTCATCATTCACTCGAAACTTGATTTCGTTTCATTTTGTTCCGAGTCCATTAAAGATCTTCCCGTCGCAAGGAATGGTCTTACTAAAATGATAGGAATCTCCTTGTCTACCGCACAATCCAAGATAACAAAATAGGCCGGGAGAAGGAACTTCTCCACCTTTACCAAGACATCATCCATAATACCTATGGGCCTTTTGATTGATCGGTCGGCCATTTGTAATCTCATGCTTGTAGGCCTTGGCAAACCCAATCAGCAAGAGGCATCAAATTTATGCTAGCTCCATTATCACAAAGTGCTCTAGCAAAGTCTCTCAACCCAATAGTACATGGAATGGTGAATGCTCCCGGGTCTTCCTTCTTCTCAACGGTGGTTGTAGAAATTATCGAACTAACCCGATGAGTCATGTTCACCACTTCATTCTTTGTAGTTCTCTTCTTGGTCATCAAATCTTTCAAGTACATGGCAAACCCTGGCATCTCTTGGAAAGCCTCCAAGTGTCACGCCCCAAAACCGAGGGACACGACCGGCGCTCGACCGGGTAGCCCCAGTCAAGCGGACCTGAATTCCCTTTTCCATCCCACGTATTACCCCGTGATTTCAATGTACATTATTCAATTATAATTTAAAAACATTCTTGCAACCTGGAATTAAATTCTAGATTTCTGTCATTACCTACATATGGTACAATACTTAAAAAATATACATAACATACAGGTTTACTTTACGTGGTCTACAAGTTATACTGCCTAAAATACATGTGTACATAACCCACATTTCCTTTCTATGGAGCCTCTAAGAGTACAAATGAGTTATATAATACTTGTCGGTAACAAGGCTCCGGATATACCCTAAAAAAATACCAAAATAAAAATACGGAAGAAGAGGTGGCATGAACCACACAGGGCCCCGAGAGAAAAGGGACTCACCAAACAACTGATGGGACGTAGAGGAGGCACTACTGTTGGTGGGCTGGAGTACCTGCTATAGAACCACCTACAATCATCACAATAATGTAGCGCCCCCAGCAAAAGGGACGTCAGTACATTTGAATCGTACTAGTATGTATGAACAAACTTTACTCTAAGTAAACTCAACAATGCACAAGCAAGAGACAGACAGAGAGTCACACAATCACTGCACAAAGATATAGAAAGAAACACAATGGAAGTTCCAAAATTCCCACTTCATCACAATCACAATCACAATTCCACCCTTATCCCTTCTCAACATTCCACCCTTATTTCTTCTGTTGCGGCGCACAACCCGATCCCACCTGACAATCACAATCATTTCTTATGTTTCTGTTGCGGCGTGCAACCCGATCCCACCGGACAATCACATCTCACCCTTATAACTTCTCACATATCACCCTTATCCCTCCTGTTGCGGCGCGCAACCCGATCCCACCGGACAATCACATCTCATATCAACAATGACAGTTCACAATTCAATCACAGGAAATTTCAGCAATAGGAATGTAGCTTCTTTACAACCCACACTACGTATATAAAAAAAATATCGTGCCACAATAAACCTTACCAAATAGTGAATCATATATGATATTGCCACAGTCGTTTAGTTCAATTACATCACACCACAACTCATTTTCGTTACTTGTTACACAGCCTTTAGCATATACATTCATACTCTTGGATTCATTGACCTACTAGCATCATTTCACATAGCATGGTAGTATGGTCNTTTCCTTTTTAATTTCTATCACAATCCACCAAACCGTCTAGCACCGTCAATCTAGTTCACAATGCGACACATTTACCTTAGAATTAGGAATCTTGAATTCATTTGAGCATTTTATCAAATACCATGTGGTCCCTTCGCTTAACTAAAACCCATTTTAGTGAAAGATTACTCTAACTAGCTTCCTTTTACTAGGTCATGGAAGATTATTCACATGCATGCAAGTCTTATCTTTTAATCTCAAGAACCAACCTATGTGTGCTTCATTCTAACTAAAATCTGAGAATTAAAGGGAAATGGGGTGGGGACTTACCTCTTAGAGTGAAGAAGATGAAGATTACTTGATAATCTTCGGGCCTAAGTGATGTTTGAAGAATCAATTTGGGGAATATGGGGACTTCTCTCTCAAGAACTCTCTTTTTCTTCTCTCTATCTTGTTTAGAATCCAGTTAAAATGAAAGGGGGTAGGGGTTAAATGAAGCTGGGGTCGGGTATAAAAGTTTGGAAAATTAAAAGCCCGTGTCAAATATGCGGTCAGGAATGCGATTCGCAGAGCTGACCGCATAATGGCCCCAGGTGGGCCAAAATTTTGGGAACAATCTGCCCGGATGCGACCACTATGCGGCCCGCATACTCGTTATGTGATCGCATAGTGCGTCGCATAACACCCCTCCCCAAAGTCAAAGGCAATAATGCGACAGTTATGCAGTCCGCAGAACCGAAATGCGCTCACAGATTGGACCGCAAAGTTGTCCTTCAGTTGGGCAGTGATCTTCCCATGTATGTGACCACTATGCGGTACGCATACAAGTTATGCGATCGCATATTGCGTCGCATAACACCCAATTTCTTGAAAATTTAATTCCTTAACTCCCGGGGTACTTTTTGTTCAAATTAGGTCTGTTATAGGAATTTCCACAGTAAAAACAACTCGGGGACTCGTTCGGGAATTATTTTAAGCAAGAAATTTTACGGGTCTTTACATCCTCCCCCCCCCCCCTTAAAATCATTCGTCCTCGAATGAGGATTTGGAAATCAATTAGTTTGAAAGCATGATATGAAATTTCCAGATTTTTTTACAAACTCCGATTATGTCAGAAAATTTTTGCCAGAGTTTCCTTTGTAATTAGGCCTATCTACCTGTCAGAGAGCCCCCGAAACACATTTCCAAGCACTATTACACAGTTTTAACCATTCAATAGCTCACACACCAAGTTGTTACCTCAACAATTTACAAGTATTTGGTCACTTTATCAACTACACATAACTCATTCTCCTTACCTCACAATTGCACATGATTCAATCAGTGTGACATATTTGCACATAACTTTGGGCCATTTCAGTGCGCCCTATACAGTTCAATAACCTCAATAGATCGTAGACAATTTAATTAACCATTACCAATCTACACTACCATTAATCACTTACTTAGCACATTTGTTTCACAAAACTTTTATTTGCTTTAAAGGGGTCACATATTTTTCAAGTAAGGACAGCACAAACAATTGTGGTATACATAGAAAACTTACAACCACAAAGCATTTTAGGGGAAAACAAGATAGGGTCCCTTCTTACGCAACATTAACCACAACTTACAATTGCCTAGGAATAGGAACACGCACGATTCACCACTAGACTCATTCAAACAAGTGGAGGTACTTTTCTTTCATTTCCTTCTCCGCTTCCCATGTAGCTTCTTCGACTTGCTGGCTTCGCCACAATTTGACTGAAGCAATTTCCTTATTTCTCAATTTACGGACTTGCCTATCAAGAATAGCAACCGGAACCTCTTCATATGATAGCTCTTCATTTACCTTAATGGTTTCGACTGGCACGATGGTGGATGGATCTCCAATTACCTTCTTCAACATGGACACGTGGAACATCGGGTGTACTAATGACAACTCAGAGGGCAATTCCAACCTCTAAGTTACTTGCCCTATCCTTTGAGCAATGCGATACGGCCCGATGTACCTGGGGCTCAATTTACCTTTCTTCCCAAACCGCATCACTGCCTTCATGGGAGACACATTTAAGAACACCCAATCATCTACTTGGAATTCTAATTTTCTCCGGCGAACATCGGCATAAGATTTCTGGCGACTCTGCGCAGTTTTCATCCTTTCCTGAATGACTCTAACTTTCTCCATAGCTTGGTGCACAAGATCTGGTCCTAACAATTTTGCTTCACCAACCTCGAACCATCCGATCGGAGATCCACACCTCCTTCCGTACAATGCCTCAAACAAGGCCATTCGGATACTAGCATGGAAGATGTTATTATAAGCAAACTCGACAAGCGGCAAATGATCATCCCAATTACCCTTGAAGTCTTAAACACAAGCTCGTAGCATATCTTCAGGCGTCTGAATAGTCCGCTCTGCCTGACCGTCAGTCTGTGGATGGAAAGTCGTGCTGAGATTTACCTGAGTACCCAAACCTTGTTGAAATTTCCGCCAAAAATTAGCTGTGAACTGGGCCCCTCGATCTGAGATAATAGAAACTGGAGTTCCATGAAGTCTAACTATCTCCTTGATGTACAATTGAGCATATTGTTCCGCTGTGTTGGTGGACTTGACTGGCAAAAAGTGAGCTGATTTCATGAGACGATCCACTATCACCCAAATCGAGTCGAACTTGCGCTGAGTGCGAGGTAACCCTACCATGAAATCCATATTAATCATTTCCCCACTTCCACATTGGTATTTCCATAAGCTGGGTTAACCCACCGGGCCTCTGATGCTCGGCATTCACCTGTTTACAATTTGAACATTTGGATACAAGGTCCGCCACCTCCCTCTTCATACCGCTCCACCAATAAATTTCCTGGAGATCATGATACATTTTCGTAGAACCTGGATGCACGAAATACCTGGAATTGTGTGCCTCCTCCATTACCCTTTACCAAAGACCATCCATATCGGGGACACACAACCTACCCTGACATCGCAATACACAATCATTGTTGCCGAGTGAAAAGGCTGAATTCTAGCCATTCAAAACTCCCTCCCGCAAATGCGCCAATGTTGGATCAATAAACTTCTTTTCCTTGACTTCCGCTGCAAGTGACGATTCTGCCCCATTATGCACCACGACATTCCCTTTGTCTGAGATCGAGAGACTAACCCCCAGACTGGCCAATTGGTAAACCTCCCGAGCCAAAGGCCTCTGATCCGCTTCCAAATGAGTCAAACTACCCATAGACTTCCAACTGAGAACGTCGGCCACCACATTCGCCTTTCATGGATGGTACAAGATGTTCATATCATAATCCTTAAGCAATTCTAACCACCTCCGCTACCTTAGATTCAGTTTCTTCTACTTGAATAAATACTGAAGACTCTTGTGGTTTGAGAACACGTCCACGCAGACTCCATAAAGATAATGCCGCCAAATTTTTAATGCAAACACCACTGCCGCGAGCTCCAAATCATGCGTCGGATAATTCTTCTCGTGATTCTTGAGTTTACTTGAAGCATACGCTATAACCTTCCCATGATGCATCAACACACACCCCAAACCAACCCTTGAAGCATCATAATAAACCACAAATCCCTCTATACCTTCTAGCAAGGTCAATACCGGTGCCGAAGTCAATCTCGACTTCAATTCCTGAAAACTTTTTTCACAAGCGTCGTACCACTGGAACTTCACCGCTTTATGCGTCAATTTAGTCAATGGGGAGGCGAGGGTAGAGAATCCCTCCACAAACCTCCGATAATACCCAGCTAGACCCAAGAAACTGCGAATATCTGTAGGGGTCGTTGATCTAGGTCAATCTTTCATTGCCGCGATCTTCTGGGAATCAACCTGAATCCCTTCTCTGGAAACAACATGACCCAGAAACGCGACTAATTCTAGCCAAAACTCACATTTCAAAAATTTAGCATACAACTGGTGATGATGAAGAGTCTGCAGGACTGCCCTGAGGTGATTAGCATGATCTTCCCGACTCCGCGAGTAGACAAGAATGTCATCAATAAAAACAATCACGAAGGAGTCTATAAATGGCTTGAAAACCAGATTCATAAGGTCCATGAAAGCTGCTGGAGCATTGGTCAGCCCAAAGGACATTACCAAAAACTCAAAATGACCATAACGAGTCCTAAAGGTGGTCTTTGGAATATCTTGCTCTCCGATCTTTTACTGATGATACCCAGAACGTAAATCAATTTTGGAGAAGAACCTCGCACCTTGCAATTGATCAAACAAATCATCTATTCGAGGTAATGGATACTTGTTTTTTATAGTGACTTTGTTGAGCTGCCGATAACCGATACACATCCGAAGTGACCCATCCTTCTTTCTGACGAAAAGCACCGTAGCGCCCCATCGGCGACACACTCGGCCGAATGAACCCTTTTTCTAATAAATCCTTCAACTGCTCCTTTAACTCCCTCAACTCTGTTGGCGCCATTCTGTATGGTGGAATAGATATAGGTTGCGTATCTTGCAATATATCAATCCTAAAATCAATCTCCCTATCTGGCGAAATCCCTGGGAGCACGTCCGAAAACACTTCAAGAAACTCATTCACGACTGGCACGGACTCGGGGGCCGACACTTCTGAAGCGGTGTCCGCGACCCGGACCAAATGATAGATACATCCCTTCTTAATCATCTTCGAAGCCTTAAGGTAGGAAATAAACCTACCCTTCGGCACCACACCATTCCCCTTCCACTCAATAACCGGCTCATTAGGAAACTCGAGTCTCATGACTCTCGCTCGGAAGTCAAGTTTAGCAAAGCACAAATAAAGCCAGTCCATTCCCATAATAATATCAAAATCTACCATCCCAAGCTCAATAAGATCGTTCGTGGTAACGCACCACATACCGTGACAACACAACTCTTATAGACTCGCGTTGTTGTAATAGAATCACCAACCGGAGTCGATACAGAGAACGGTTCATGAAGTTGTTCGGGTTCTATCCCAAAACTTGAAGAAATAAACGGGGTAACATAAGACAAGGAGGACCCCGGATCAATAAGAGCATAACAATCAAGTGCTTGAACATTCAGAATACATGTAACAACATCTGGAGAAGCCTCCGCGTTCTGGCGACAACTCAAAGCATAGAATCGGCTAGGTCCATCTCTACCACGTGCTCCACCCCTAAATGCACCACGTCCTGCTAGAGCTGGAGGATGCACTGAAGATGTGGCGGCTGAAGAGGCGGATGAATGGGCAAATCCCCTACCCATGCCATGGCTGGGCGCACGACAATCCCCCTGAAGATGACCCCTCACCCCACACCTATAGCATATCGGGCGATCCAAATAACAAGCCTCAGTATGGAACCCTCCGCACTTAGGGCACGGAGCCCTCCCCTGCTGCTGGAACCTTCCTCCGGGACGACCTGACTGATGGGGTCTCCTGCTGTCGGATCCTGGTCTCCAATGACTATTCGGCTAATAACGGCGCACGAATGGCGGTGCACTGGCTGAGGACTGTGCATAAGATTGGGATGGCCCTGATGGCCCCCTTCCCCAGAACTAGTCTCCCTCTGCAACCGTGTTCCCTCAGTGACCCACTGACCGGGCTCTGTTGCTACTCTCCCTGTCTGCTCGTATCTTCAACTTTCTAGCCTCTGTGGCCTGAGCGAACCCCCACGATCTTTCCATAATTCATATTCGAGTGTAAAGCCACTGTAGCAGCCTCATTCACAACCAAAGGACTGAGACACTGAACAAATCGTCGAACTCGAGCACCCATGGTCCACACTAACTGAGGAGCATACTTGGACAACCTTACGAACTCCATGTGGTACTCCCAAACACTCATACTGCCCTGCTTGAGGACCTCAAACTCAGTAGCACGAGTTGCCACAGTCTCAGCAGGCAAAAAGTGATCCATGAACTCGTCCCATCTAGCCGGAGGACTTCCCTCCCCATGAGAACCCTCCCACTGTCTCTGTAGCCTTCATCACCCGAAGGGTCTTGTACATCTCATCAAAAAAATCATGTGGATCGGCCTCTGGATCCATACCTGAGAACTCTGGAGGGACCAACCGCAGAAACTGGTTAACTCTGGAGCCGGCGGAATCTCCCTGTCCGCTGGAGGACGCAGGGGTAGCATGATATCTTTGGGCCTGAGCGGCCACCAACTGAGTCAACATATGAATAGCTCCTCTGAGGTCCCCCTCGGTTGTAGCGGGACCAGAAGCTGGAACTGTAGAGGGATCAAGAATATCAGCGGGGGGGATTGCAGCACCCTCCGCCGCCGCAGGAACAGGAATGCTTTGATCCGGAATAGAAGAGTGAGGAAGATTCAAGGTCGAGGAGTCGCTCTCACCCGCACTACCAGGTACATGATTCACAGCCACACTTGGGGTGGCATTGGCCTCAAGGCCGAGTCGAGCTCTCTTCTTTGGTGCCATTACTGAAAATTCCGGGAAAAAGCATGAATTAGGCAAGGATATTTTCACTTTCCGGCTCACCGCACGATATAAAATAACAATAAGAGGGTAATTTCCTAAATGTCCATGTAGCGCCCTAATTATAGATGCGGTCGACAACACACCGATAAGAAGGGCTCTACTAGACATGGCTCCGAGACATCCTAGGACTATTTTAAAAAACATAGGCTCTGATACCAAGTTTGTCACGCCTCAAAACCGAGGGACACGACCGGCGCTCGACTGGGTAGCCCCAGTCAAGCGGACCTGGATTCCCTTTTCCATCCCACGTATTACCCCGTGATTTCAATGTACAATATTCAATTATAATTTTAACACATTCTTGCAACGTGGAATTAAATTCTAGATTTCTATCATTACCCATATGTGGTACAATACTTACAAAATATACATAACATACAGGTTTACTTTACGTGGTCTACAAGTTATACTGCCCAAAATACATGTGTACATAACCCACATTTCCTGTCTACGGAGCCTCTAAGAGTACAAGGGAGTTATATAATACTTGTAGGTAACAAGTCTCCGTCTATACCCTACACAAATACCAAAATAAAAATCCAGAAGAAGAGGTGGCATGAACCACACAAGGCCCCGAGAGGAAAGGGGCTCACCAAACAGCTGATGGGACGTAGAAGAGGCACTACTGTTGGTGGGCTGGAGTACCTGCTATAGAACCACCTACAATAATCAGAAGAATGTAGCGGCCCCGGCAAAAGGGACGTCGGTACATTTGAATTGTACTGGTATGTATGAACAAACTTTACTCTAATTAAACTCAACAATGCACAAGCAAGAGACAGACAGAGAGTCACACAATCACTGCACAAAGATATAGAAAGAAACAAAATGGAAGTTCCACAATTCTCACTTCATCACAATCACAATCACAATTCCACCCTTATACCTTCTCAACATTCCACCTGTATTTCTTCTGTTGCGGCGCGCAACCTGATCCCACCTGACAATCACAATGATTTCTTATGTTTTTGTTGCGGCGTGCAACCCGATCCCATGGGACAATCACATCTCACCCTTATCACTTCTCATGTATCACCCTTATCCCTCCTGTTGCAGTGCGCAACCCGATCCCACCGGACAATCACATCTCATATCAACAATGACAGTTCACAATTCAATCCCAGAAAATTTCAGCAATAGGAATATAGCTTCTTTACAACCCACATTACGTATATATAAAAAATATCGTGCCATAATAAACCTTACCAAACAGTGAATCATATACGATATTGCCACAGCCGTTTAGTTCAATTACATCACACCACAACTCCTTTTCGTTACTTGTTACACAGCCTTTAGCATATACATTCATCCTCTTGGATTCATTGACCTACTAGCATCATTTCACATAGCATGGTAGTGTGGTGATCAACTAAAGACAGACAAGGAATACACTTCACGCTTCAATACAATTTAAACAACCATTTGCACATATTCACACCAATACATGTACCGTATGCTCGGACACCACCAAGTGATTTTACAAAGATTAAAGTTAGCCATACATACCTGGAGTCGAGTTTCCCTTTTTAATTTCTATCACAATCCACAGAACCATCTAGCACCGTCAATCTAGTTCACAATGCAACACATTTACCTTAGAATTAGGAATCTTGAATTCATTTGAGAATTTTATCAAACACCATGTGGTCCCTTAGATTAACTAAAACCCATTTCAGTGAAAGATTACTCTAACTAGCTTCCTTTTACTAGGTCATGGAAGATTATTCACATGCATGCAACTCTTATCTTTTAATATAAAGAACCAACCTATGTGTGCTTCATTCTAACAAAAATTTGAGAATTAAAGGGAAATGGGGTGGGGCGCTTACCTCTGAGAGTGAAGAAGATGAAGATTACTTGATAATTTTTGGGCCTGAGTGATGTTTTAAGAATCAATTTGGGGAAGATGGGGACTTCTCTCTCAAGAACTCTCTTTTTATTCTCTCCATCTTGTTTAGAATCTAGTTAAAATGAAAGGGGGTAGGGGTTAATGGAAACTGGGTTCAGGTATAAAAGTTTGGAAAATTAAAAGCCCGTGTCAAATATGCGGTCAGGAATGCAATCGCATTCCTGACATGCGGTCCGCAGAGCTGACCGTAGAATGGCCCCAGGTGGGCCAAAAATTTGGGAACAATCTGTCCAGGTATACGACCACTATGCGGTCCGCATACTCATTATGTGATCGCATAGTGCGTCGCATAACACCCCTCCCCAAAATCAAAGTCAATAATGCGACAGCTATGCGGTCCACATAATCGAAATGTGGTCGCAGATTGGACCGCATAGTTGTCCTTCAGTTGGGCAGTGATCTGCCTATGTATGCGACCACTATGCGGTCCGCATACACGTTATGCAATCGCATAGTGCGTCGCATAACATCCAATTTCTGGAAAATTTAATTCTTTAACTCCTGGGGTACTTTATGTTCAAATTAGGTCCGTTTTAGGAATTTCCATAGTAAAAACAACTCGGGGACTCGTTCGGGCATTATTTTAAGCAAGAAAATTTACGGGTCTTTACACAAAAAGTGGGATGTTCACTGACAATTTCTTCAAGATGTCATAGAACTTTTCAAACTTTCCATCATCTACCCTTCTTGCAAGTCTTTGAGGAAATGGAGGAGTAGGTCGAGGAATTGGTGGAGGAGCTTTTGGGGTCTCTTTCACTTTTTCCTCAACCTCTCCCTGCTTTGCTTCTTGTATTTTTACCTCATGGGAGGGCTTCTCAATTTAAACAACACCCGGCAACTCAACTTGTGCTTCCACTTGTTGATCAAGATTTTCTACATCAACCACTTGCTCACTTTCATCTTGGAGCACATTACCGCTTCTAGTTGTGATGGCCATGCAATGAGAAGATGGTCCACTTGCACCACCTTTTGGTTTGACCACCGTGTTACTTGGAAGAGAGCCTTTTAGCTTGGGATTTTGTTCTCTTGATATATCTCTCATTTGCATATCAAGCTTTCGAATGGAGGCGGTGTGTGATCCCACTACCTCGGACATGTTCTTCATTATTTCATCACTTCGCTCTTGATTTTGCAAGACTCTCTCAAGCATCCCCTCCATTTTGGACTCATTCGAAGGCCCCTCCTTGTATTGTGAGGAGATGGAATATTTCCCTCTTGGTGGAACATAATGGTTGGAACTTCGATTGGCATTGTTGTTGTTGTTCCAATTTCCTTGACTCGTGCCGCCTTGATCATTTCACCAATTTTGTTGGTCTTGCCCTTGCAGGTTTGGCCTCCATTGGTTTTGCTGGCGGAATCCACCTTGAGAATTGTGAATATAATTGGCTTCTTCAAACTCTTGACTCCCCATTGATTGCACATCTTCCACAACATTTACCTATTTGTTTGACTCTCCGTGAACATTTTTGTCAACACATTGATGTTAGTGGCAAGACCGATAATCAATTGGTCTCTCTCGTGATTGTCTTTGATCATGTTGGTAAGAGAGGGACTACCATAGGAAATTCCACCGCTAGTATCTTTTGAATGCCATACTTGATTCTACTTTGCCATCTTGTCTAGAATTTGAGTAATCCTAGGGAATGACTTGTCCATGAAGGACCCATTTGAGGCATTTTTAGAAATGGACTGGGATAGTGGGTCCAAACCCATATAGAATTTCTCCATTAAAATATGGTCTGGGAACCCATGATTTGGTGACCTCACTAAGTATAGCTTGAACCGGTCCCATGCCTCGTGTAAGTGCTCCCCAGGCAGTTGCTTGAAGAAAAATATTTTATCTCTGAGCTCTGACCTTTTACTTTGTGGGAACCATTTTTCTAAGAAGGCACGGACAAGCTCGGGCCATGATGTGATAGAGTGAGGAGGTAAGTTTTGAAGCCATTTTTTCGCTTCTCCTGCCAACGAGTATTTGAATACTCGCAACCTTAATGCATCATCCGTCACATTGTTTTGTTTGTGCATGGCGCATACACCCAAGAAGTTCCTTAGGTGTTGGGTTGGATCATCATCCGTTGAGTTATGGAAAAATCCTTCCGCCTTTAGCATTAGAATCAATCCATGATCTACTTTGAATGTAGAGACACCAACCACCGGAGGGAGGATAGCATTGGAGTCGTCAATATATTCTTCGATGTCGGCAAAAAGGTTATCCTCTTCATCATAATGAACATTGGCAATTTTAACCTAGTACACCAAACAAAACGAGCAACGTGTGATGGAATAGAAGAAGATATAAAGTAAAGTACACATTATCTAGTAATTTCAAAACCGTATTCCCTAGCAACGGCGCCAAAATTTGATACGCTCAAATTATACCTTAAATTAGTGTAAAGCGATCGATGTCAAATATAGTAACCCAACAAGGTTGGGGTCAAATCCCACAGGGAATAGGCGTGAAAAGTTTACTTGGGTAGTGTGAATCTTAACTCAAATCGTATTTCTATTCTGTTAGCGTAACCAAAATATTGTAATTGATTGTGTGATAATTTAGTGAAATAGTAACAAGTATGATTAACTGGAGTTGTAATTAATTTGATTAACTAAACCAAGGTTGTGTCCCCTTCAATGAAGTGTAATTCCAATCGGTGTTAATATGATATATTTCTAATGGAAGGTCTTTTAGATATGCAAATGATTTCTAAATGACTACCCACTATTTTCCAATAGTTGGGTAGTATTTCCTCTTTATGATTTTTCCAAATATAAAAGAGTTGCAATGAAGAGTTATCAATTTATGCCAAATAAAACCCACTTATTCCTAAGCGATTCTATTAAACAAGGTTTACCGCCTTGAGTCTTTGATATTTACTCCTACCAATCCTAACCCACTTTTCCACGTAAAGAAAGAATTTAATGGCACTTGTTAATGTTTGCAACCACCAACAATAAATGAAGAATGAAAAGTAAATATATATCAACCAACCATTATATATATATTCAATGTTAAACAACCATTAACGTAACACCATTTAGAGTCCACAACATTAGTAATTAAAGCTAGTTACTCATACTTAAATACAAAAAGTTGAGAATATTAAATGTCATCAAAGCTTACAAAATGCAAAAATCTTCACTTCTAAAGCTTCCAAAAGAGAGGAATATTCAAAGTGTGTATTGTAGCTCAAAAACCAGAAAAGAATGACCCACAAAATCACAATAAATCTATTTATAGTGGGATAAAACTCGGGGTCAAAAACGGACAAAAATGCCCTTCCAGGTCAACTATGCGACCGCATTCCTGTCGCATAACAGAAATGCGGTTCGCATTCTTCACGAAGCCATTGCATACTTGAACCCTAGTTCCCAGGTGCTCGTCGCATTCATGTTGTGCGGTCCGCATTGTTGATATGCGACTGCATAATAGCATCGCATTCCTGAGCTAAGCTTTTGGCACCGGAGGTTTGCGGTCCATTATGCGGCTTGCAAACCTATTATGTGATCGCATACTGGACCGCATTTTATCACTTGAAAATTTCCAAACAAACTGTTGGACTATGCGATCCACCTGGGCATTATGCGGTTCGCATTGTAGATATGCGGTCCGCATAGTAGATATGCGGTCCACATTGTTGATTATGCGATCACATTTTGTCCCTCTCTTGTCCATTTTCAGCTTTTTGATGTCGTTTACATGTTCTTGAGTGCTCCAACCTCATACACTGCAAAACATTAAAATTACATAAGTATAAAAGACAATTGCTTTCAAAACAAGCCAAAATCCAAGCAATTTGGTATTAAATGTTCCAAAATTCTCCGGCACATCAACCTCGGACCCCAATGAGCACCTCTTATACATGTGCCATTAAAGGAAATGATTTGGAAGACGATGAAATAGAGTCAGTGTTACTGAAGAAATTTGGAGAGACCCTGTCCAAGGGAGCTATGATTTGGTACCAGAACTTGCCACCGAACTCTATTGATTCGTTCACCATGTTGGCAGACTCGTTTGTAAAAGCGCACGCTGGAGCTATAAAGGTTGCAACGATAAAATCATACCATTTCAAGGTGAGTCATAGGGAAAATGAGATGCTTCGAGAGTTTGTATCTCGGTTCCAAATGGAACGTATGGAGTTGCCACCAGTTATTGATGACTGGGCTATTCAGGCTTTCACCCAGGGACTAAACGAGAGGAGTTCGATCACATCACGACAACTAAAACAAAATTTGATAGAATACCCGGTTATGACCTAGGCAGATGTTCACAACTGGTACCAATCCAAGATTAGAGTCGAGGATGACCAACTGGGATCCCCCTCGGGTTCAGTGCATCCGAGTCAGTCGACATGTAAGAACCAAAAGGATTTTGATAGAGAACCAAGGCCAACCAAAGATCGATATCATCCATATGCCACAGACAGAATAAACAACCCTACGGGACGTAATTCCATCCGCAATAATCGAACAGGTGACCGAGGACATAATCCTCAAGAACTCATGAGCAAGATCAGATTCGACAAGTACGCGGATCCCACAGAGGCACCCCGATTGTCGGAGTATAATTTCAGCGTCGATGCCTCGGGTATCGTATCGTCTATTGAGAGGATTAAAGACACTAGATGTCCAAGACCGATACAAATTGATCCTTCTTAGAGAGATCATAATTTGATGTGCAAATACCATGGCACACATGGCCAGAGGACCGAAGATTGCAGGCAGTTGAGGGAGGAAGCAGCTCGGTTATTCAACGAGGGTCATATTAGGGAATTCCTCAGTGACAGCCAAAAATCGCTCCAGGGAGAGAGACTCCGGTAAAAAGAATGAGGAAGAAAAACCTCAGCATGTTATCCACATGATTGTCAGTGGAGTCAACGTCCCGCAAGGACCTGTCTTCAAACGCACCAAAGTATCTATTACGAGGGGAAAATGGACCCGAGATTACATGTCCGAAGGCACCCTTACATTCAATGACGAGGAGACAGAAGGACTTTCCCAACAACACAACGACTCCCTAGTAATTTCTATTCTACTAAATAAAATTCATGTTAAATGTGTTCTTGTGCATCAAGGTAGCTTTGCAAACATAATCAGGTCGAGGGTCATAGTACAGCTCGGCCGACTTGGTAAAATTGTGCCCGCATCTCGAGTCCTAAACGACTTCAACATGGCTGGCAAAACAATGAAGGGAGAAATAATCATGCTAGTGAACATAGTCGGGACCATCCAGGATACAAAATTTCACGTCAGCGAAGGTGACATGAGGTATAACACACTGATCGGGAGGCCATGGATCCATAACATGAGGGTGGTACCATCGACCCTTTACCAGATGATGAAGTTCCCAATAGTGGATGGGGTAAAAATAGTTTAGGGGAACAACACGCTGCAAAGGAGATGTCCGCAGTTGACGAGGTAACATCAATACCAGCATCCTCGACCTCAGAAAAGTCGAGTATCAAAGACAAGCAAGCGGCCAAATAGCAATAACCACCCCCAACCTCGATCTTAACTGATGAGCAGGTAATCGGAGATGGTGAAGAGGATTTTCTTACTCCTCGAACTTTCGTCGCTCCCGAAGAATCAGATGCAACTAAGTCGACGGTCGAAGAGCTGGAACAGGTGATACTCATCGAGTATCTACCCGAACACAAGGTATACCTGGGAATGGGGTTAACCCCCGAACTCAGGAAAAAACTCATTCAATTTCTTATTGATAACATGGATTGCTTTGCGTGGTCCCATTTAGACATGACATGAATCCCGCCCGAGATTACAACTCATCGGTTGAGCATGGATCCCAAGTTCAGATCGATAAAGTAAAAAAGAAGGGCCCAGTCCAAGGTGAAGCATGCCTTCGTAAAGGAAGAGGTAACTAAACTCCTTAAAATAGGGTCCATTCGGGAAGTTAAGTATCCCGAATGGTTAGCCAACGTAGTCGTAGTCCCCAAAAAGGGGAACAAGCTTAGAATGTGTGTAGATTATAAGGACCTAAATCAAGCATGTACAAAGGACTCCTTCCATTTGCCTAACATCGATCAAATTATCGATGTCATGGATGGCCACGAGATAGTTACTTTTCTTGACGCCTATTCTGGGTACAACCAAATTCAAATGGACCCAGAAGACCAGGAAAAAACTTCTTTTGTCACTAAGTATGGAACCTACTGCTATAATGTAATGCCTTTTGGGCTACAAAAAGCGAGAGCTACATATCAATGCCTAGTTAACAAGATTTTCAAAGAACATATAGGGAAATCAATGGAAGTTTACATTAACGACATGTTAGTTAAGTCCCTGCGCGCAGAGGACCATTTGACTCATTTACAGGAGACATTCGAAATCTTGAGGAAGTAAAATATGAAACTCAACCCCGAAAAATGTGCCTTCAGGGTCGCCTCGGGTAAATTCCTCGGCTTCATGGTATCAAATCGAGGGATCAATATCAACCCCGACAGAATCAAAGCCATTGAGGACATCACCATCGTGGACAGCATGAAAGTCGTTCAAAGGCTAACCGGGCAGATAGCTGCCCTAGTCTAGTTCATTTCGAGATCATCGGATTAGAGTCACAGGTTCTTCTCTTTGCTTTAAAAGAAAAATGACTTTACATGGACTCTGGAATGCCAGCAAGCATTGGAGGAGTTGAAACGGTATCTATCGAGCCCGCCTTTGCTCCACACCCCAAAGGTAGATGAGAAGTTGTATTTATACTTGGTGGCGTCCAAGATAGGGGTAAGTGGAGTGCTAGTCCGAGAAGAACAAGGTACGCAGTTTCCAGTTTACTACGTAAGTTAAACTTTACGAGATGCTGAAACCAGATCTCCGCACCTAGAGAAATTAGCACTTTCACTAATAAGCGCATCTAGAAAAGTAAAGCCATATTTTAAGTGTCATCCTATCTGTGTCATTACCACATATCCCCTTCGAAATATATTGCATAAGCCCGAGCTATCGGACCGATTGGCCAAATGTGTCGTCAAACTTGGCGGGAAGGATATTGAGTATCAACCCCGAATGGCCATCAAATCTCAAATATTGGCAAACTTCATGGCAGATTTTTCGCTAACCCTAGTACCCGAAGTGGAAAAGGAACTACTACTGAAATTGGGAACCTCATCGGGGGTATGGACCCACTTCACGGACGGAGCCTCAAACGTGAAAGTATCCGGACTTGGAATTGTTTTAAAACCACCTATGGGCAATGTTATTAGACAATCGATTAAATTTGCTAAGTTGAATAACAATGAGGCCGAGTATGAGGCTATGATTGCAAGTCTTGAAGTAGCTAGGAACTTGGGAGCAGAAGTCATCGAAGCTAAATGTGACTCCCTACTGGTAGTTAACCAGGTAAACGGCACCTTCGAAGTACGAGAAGATAGGATGCAAAGATACTTAGACAAGTTGCAGATCACTTTGCACCGCTTCAAAGAATGGACTCCGCAGCATGTACCTCAGGAACAGAACACCGAGGCCGACGCACTTGCCAACTTGGGATCGTCGGTCGACGAAGATAAAATTAGCTCAGGGACTTTCATCCAGCTCTCGAGGTCCGTAATCGAGGAAGGGCACGCTGAAATAAATTCTACAAGCTTAACCTGGGATTGGAGGAACAAGTATATCGAATACTTAAAAAACAGGAAGCTACCCTCGGACCCCGAGGCATCGAGGACCTTACGAACTATGGCAGCTCGCTTCATATTGAACGAGGACGGAATGTTATATAGAAGGTCATTCGATGGTCCATAGACCATATGCCTGGGGTCGGGAGATACCGATTATGTTTTACGAGAAATCCATGAAGGCACTTGTGGAAAACATTCTGGTGTCGAGTCACTAGTTCGAAAGGTCATCAGAGCAGGATACTATTGGGATAGCATAGAGAAAGACACTAAGGAGTTTGTTCGAAAATGCGAGCATTGTCAAATGTTTGCACCAATGATTCATCAATCTGGTGGACATCGTCGTACCTCTACCATCGGCCCCAGGTAAATCAAGATTCATATTGTTTATGACTCATTATTTCTCTAAATGGGTTGAAGCGCAGGCCTTCGAAAAGGTTAGGGAAAAAGAAGTGATCGACTTCAAATGGGATCACATTGCGTGTCGATTTAGGATACCCTCTAAGATAGTGTGTGATAATGGAAAACAGTTCATCGAAAGTAAGGTAAAAAAATTCCCCTAAGACCACAAAATAAAGAGTATATTATCGACGTAGTATCACCCTAGTGGAAACGGACAGGACGAGTCAACAAATAAAACTATCATCCAAAACTTGAAGAAAAGGCTAAACAAAGCCAAAGGGAAATGGAGAGAAAAGTTGCCCGAGCTTCTATGGGCATATATAATGTCATCAAAATCCAGCACCGGGGCAACCCCGTTTTCTTTGATCTACGGCTCTGATGCCTTAATACCTGTCGAAGTTGGAGAGCCCAACGCCTGATTTTGACATGCAACGAAAGAATCAAACCACGAGGCAATGAATACCAGCCTCGAATTATTGGATGAGAGACGAGAAGCAACGCACGTTCGAATGGCCGCCCAAAAACAACGAGTCGAGAGATACTACAACAGAAGAACCAATCTTCGACACTTCAAAATTGGGTACTTGGTCCTAAGGAAAATCACCATCAATACTCGATACCTTAATGAAGGAAAACTCGATCCTAATTGGGAAGGACCCTATCAGATTCTCGGCATAGTCGGAAAAGGTTCATACAAGCTCGGAACAATGTACAGTAAGCCATTGTCAAATAACTGGAACATATCACTCCTCAAGAGATATTAATGCTAAGGTATGGATCTCTCATTTTTCATTTACTTAAATATAAGAAACTAACTTATCTCAGGTACCCGGCCCAATCGAGACCTCATGTTTTAAAGTACGTGTTGCACTTTTTTTTCCCCTTAGACTAGTTTTTATCCCAAATGGGTCTTTCCGGAGAGGTTTTCAACGAGGCAACAACTATGTGCTACCTTGGGATGATTCAACAGTATCCAAGGCTTCTTTGAAATCAACCTCGAATATTGGGGGGGGCATCACCCTCGGATGTTGTGGGTCTCGATATGGAAAATTTTGTAATGGGCCAAACGGTCGAATGAACCGTGTCCATGTATAATAGCCGAGCCCTGATAACAAAACATGTACTCATGTATGAATAATACAAAGAAGTTCTCTCTTTTTCCCAAAAATCTCATGTTTGAAGTAGGATTTCTATTATACAAGTCGAGTACTTATGATCTGTGCAAAGCTAACACTCGTGAAGAATGGCCCAATGGCCAAGTGCAAACATACCTAGAACACTCGAGGACTACTTAATCGAGCTATCTAAAGTTCGAAGTTATAAGACCTCAAAGAGGCATCCCCCGGCATACAGGCCAGGGCCATCACACTCGGGTACTAACATTTCGAACAAGTTCGAAATGTTATCGGGAAATCATCTCAACACAAACAAGTCAAGAAATCTTGGGTTCCGATTGTCGGACCCTCGAAAAACCCAATGGGTATAAAAAATATATGCAAAGGCATAAGAAATTTTCATTAAGTCTTTTAGCCGAAGAGGGAAAAATTATAGCCGCTTTTAGAGGCCAAACTGGCCCAACTTTAAAAAGCCCAAGGGCCAACCCAAAAGAGCCTAAGGGCCGATATAAAAGAGCCCAAGGGCCGATCTCATGAGCCAAAAGGACAATACAATTATAATCGAGACCACACTCTCATTCAATCCAAACCTAGGGTCCGGTTATTACGAGCTTAAGCAAACAATTCGAGTTCGAAATCTTAATAATCGTTGATAAAACCTAAGGGACTACTCTATCCTATAAAACTATTCGAGCTTGGCTACTTAAGATAACTTGTATGTCAGTTCAGAATGAGCCATCCCCGAGAAAAACTCTCAAATGAGCTTCGGGATCGGGGACTTTCCTTCGCGACTCTGAGACTTACCCCCGGAAAAATGAAAACCTAAGGGTTTATTTCGATCGAAAATTGAGCTAAAAAGAATTTCCCAATGGAGACAATTAAATATACAAGGACATGGAGACATCAAAGGAATATCTTTTATTATACCAAAAATATATGTACAAGGGGGCCAACCATGGACTTACAAAAGAAAAGGAAGAAAAAAGCTATAACCTAGTCATTATCGGGGCTATCCCCCTCGACGCTGGCTCACTCCTAAACAATTTAGTCAGATGCAACTTCCTCAGAGGCCTCACCATCGGATCCACTCGCAGAACCTTCGTCATCATAGAGCAAAGCGGCGGCCTCATCCTCCGAAGCTTTCGCCTTCTCGATCTTGGCAGAGAGGTCAAAACCGCGAGCATGTATCTCTTCGGGATCCTCTCTCCGAGATTGCAGCCTAGCATAAGAAGCAACTCGTGACAATCTGACCTCGGTAGAGATAGAAATCTCATGTGCCCGAAGATTGGCAGCTTCGACATCGGCTCGGTAGGAGGCCGCAAGTGCCTACGATTCAGCTTTAGCCTTAACAAGGACGACTTCAACCTCCTAGGTCCTACGGGATCGAGCTAGGATTTCTTCCTTCACACTCCAGAGTTGACGCTCGGCTGAAGTTAACTAGGCTCGAAGAGCGTCCTTCTCCGAGGCGAGACGCTCCATATGCTGCCTCCACCCTATAGTTTCAGCCTCCTTCATCTTAGCCTCTTCTTGAAGTTGCAACACCAATTCTCCCTTCTGCTAAAACTGCGAAACCAAAAGATTCATCACGAAATATGGATGGATATTTTACTAAGTTTCAAGAAATTATCTTAACTTTTCTCGGTGAGCTCGGTGTGGTCTTGGCGAGCCCTCGTAAGTTCTGCTCGGATGGCCGCAATTTCCTCCTCCTTTCGAACATAAAGGAGTTTCAGAGCATCCCTCTCCTCTGTGAGCTTTTTGAGCTCGGCCTCACATCGGGTCGCCTCCGTCCAAGATTTGAAAGATGCCTCTTGATGAAGCACCAAATCCTGCCCATGAAGGATGGAGTTAGTCTTGAAAAGGCACGAACAAGATGTGTGCGCGAGTAAAAAGGGAAAAAATACTTACCTGTTTCAAAAGGTGTTGAACTTCGTTGAAAACAAGCAATGCGTGTGGCTCGAGATCGTCCTCGATCCCATCAAAACAATCTTGAAATATACCGCCCCCTTCATGGACTAAATACACATCTGGAGTTTTCATATCCTGGGCATCTCGGAACTGCCCCTCGTAAAATGAGGGGTCGGGCCGTGAATCATCTATATTTATTACCCCGAACAAATCGCTAGGGACGCTCTCCCCTCTTCTAGGGGCCTCGAAGCTAGACCCTTCAGGAGCATCCGCCAATTTTTCTGCGCAGCAAGGAACTTTCATACCGATCGATGGCTTGGGGACTTCATGTGCATCTTCATCTGAGATCCCCCCATCTTGAGAACGAACCGGCTGCCGCCTCGACGACCTTGAAAGTTGCAGTGCTCTCCCC
>MDKH01134503.1:0-32685 GCA_005239495.1 Nicotiana undulata | reverse complement strand
CGTTGGCTGGCCTAGCGGGTTCAACGTTAGGCGCAGTCACGGCCCAAAAGGGTGGGAATTTGGTTCGTGACACAAATGGATGTAAGTGATACCGTTTATGCCCGCAAATGTGGTATATGCTCGCAAACAGGACACGACCGTCGAAAATGTCCTTCGGCTGATTTGGGTGGCAATAGTAATCAAGCTCGTGGTGGGTGTTCTTCTAGTATGCCCAACTATCAATGAGTTTATGTTGTAATAATTAGTTATTTTGTTTATGTTGCAAGATTTATAAAATAAATTTATGTTTGTTAATTATGTGTATATATAGCGCGGTTAAATATTATGTTATGTGTGTTGTCTTGTCGAACTGAAAAAGCTGCCCAACTGACATAAAGTAGTTTCGTACCCGTCAGAATCTTTAACATGCAAAGCATAGCGCGGTTAAATACTACGTTATGTGTATATATAGCACGGTTAAATACTACGTTATGTGTATATATAACACGGTTAAATACTACGTTATGTGTGTTGCCTTGCCTATAAATAACGGGCTCATTCTAGTTATTCTCTGCGCTAAAGAATAACTAATAGCAAATCTTTCAAGAAAAGCAAGATTTTTTTAACGCACAAATGGCTCAACCTCTTTATGTACCAAGGTGCGAGTGTGGAAAAAGATGCATGATGCAAAATGTTGGGATAATGGTGAAGTTGGACGCCGCTACTAGCACTGTGTGAACAAGTTTTATAAGGTTCCCGACGAACCTATTTGCGGTTTTGAGGTATGGGTTGATGAACCCTGTTATCAGGAATGCTAGAAAGAATCTTTGCAGCATCTTCATAATTTGTGTTTACAACATCGGGAACGTGAAAGACAACATAAAAGAGAGGTTGCGAAGTTGAAGGCGAAACTGAAAGAGGTAGAAGAAGAAAAAAATAAGTTGGAAGAAAAATTTAAGTGGTTGGAGCAGAGAATAATGGGCGGCAGGAACTAAATATTGACATGTATGTGTTTAATGTATTAATTTATCTTTATGTTTCCCTGTCATGTATTTTTATTAGTTGTACTGAATTTTAATTATGTTAAGTTGTTATGTTTGTATTTGTCTTGTAGTATTATTAAATAAGGAACGTGAATTTAATGAAAAAATGTGCATATTATATAAATATAATTTTTTTGTTATTATTTACATAAAATAATTTTTACATCAAATACAAAAAAAATTAAAGACGAAAGAAATTAAAAAAAAATGAGGGACAGATAAAATAAGGGGTATAGCGCGCTCATTATATGCGCTATATATAGTCAAATCGTTAGGGGTATAGCGCATGAATTCTTCGCGCTATACCTTAACGGTAAAAGTTACCGTTAAGGTATAGCGCGAAGAATTTTGGCGTTATATATAAAAAACTTTTTTTTTTACACTCATTAAGATAACTTTTGTCCAAAAAACCAATATTTAGATTCCGGATTCCCGAAAGGAAAATGCATGTGGACCTAGAAATAGATTATTACGCAACCACTACTACAGACAAAGACCTTATAGTAAGACTTTATGTCTTTTCTTTAAAAAGAAAATTTCAAGTTGAATTGTTTCAAATTAAAGAAAGTGAAATTGTTTGACTTAACCAAATTGCACTTCTAAGCAATTGGCTCCTCTTCCTTTCTAAAGATTCGAAGATACTCCACTCCACTGCTTTAATTAAATTTTAATTTGTCATAATTTCTATGATCTATGGTTATCCTATGGTAAATCAAACAAATAAGTACATAGTGATGATTTCATTTTTTTTAATTGTATGGTAAATCAAACAAAATAAGTGCATAGTAATGATTTCGTTTTTTATTCTTTGACATTTTCCTATAATGTTAATCCTTTTCTTTTCTTTTCTTTACTTTATTTTCCAAAATCAGAAAAGGGAGTGTTTGAACAGAAAACGAAAGGGATAGATTTCTTCTTTGCTTCAGTGATCGGTGAAAAAGAAAGTATGTGGGTACGGAAAAAGAGTTGGAGAAAGAATGACTTGAGAAATAGAGATAATGATAGCCCAATGCAATACGGCATGATTGGTGCGGCGGAAATTCCAATATAAATATAAAGCTTTCAATTTATGTTCTATTTTTAGATGCCAAAATATTTTTTCATTTTGTCTATCAAGGAATTACCAACTTGAAAATTTCATTATTGGCGACAAAAGGTTTTTTATTTGTTTATTGCAGTACTATGTTAATAGTTGACAACAATCTTCATACCCAATATGTTAATAGGTGAATTGTTTTTTCTTTATTCAGATTTTGGCAAATAAAGTAATTAGGTATATACTACTACACAACAACATACCCAATAATATTCACACTGTGGGATCTGGGAGGATAGTTTGTAGGCAGACATTACCCGTACCTTGTGAGGATATAGGGGATATATTACCGATATAGGTCCAACTAAAGTAGTTAAGTAGTTGAGATATAGAGGGTATTTATGTAAATACAGGATTGGTCAGTTTAGGCGGTTAGAACAATATTAATACTTTGTATTGTAGCTACTGTATTCTTCTTCTTCTAATTCGATACAACAATACCTTCTTCTTCTCTAACTGTTCTTTTCTTTGTAATTGAGTTCCACTCAAGCCTATTAATGGCAGTCTTCGACATGGTATCAGAGCAAGGCGTGAAGATCTAGACACGTCTCTCCATCGCTCAATAGCAGAGGTTGAAGATCAGTTGGAGAATATCTCAAAATTCAGTTTCTTCTTTTGGTTTAGAAATGGCGAAAAATAAGATAGATCACACACATCCTCTGTTCGTGCATCCATCAGACACTCCAAGCTCAGTATTAATTCCGATCCAACTTAAAGGATCTGAGAATTATGGCATATGGAGAAGATCGATGAAGATTTCAGTTCAAGTTAAAAGGAAGCTAGGGTTTGTCGATGGCAAGTACACTAAGGCCTCGTTTCCTGTAGCATTGCATGAGGATTGGAAGACTTGTAACGCCATAGTGCTTTCATGGATTCTGAACATTGTATCGCCGAATCTTCTTGGTGGAATAGTGTATGCATCAAATGCTCGAGCTGTGTGGGAGGATCTTCGTGAGAGATTTGACAAGGTAAATCGCATGAGGATCTACCAATTGCATAGGGAAATTGCAACAATATCCCAAGGTACTGATTTTGTATCCACATATTTTACGAAATTAAAGGAATTGTGGGGGGAATTTGATGCAATTGTGTCGCCTCCTACCTCTGTGAGGGATTATGTTGAGCTCTTGAGTCAACAAAGGTTGCTTCAATTTTTGGGAGGTTTAAATGACTCGTATAGTCAGGCAAGGCGTCAAACTTTTATGAAAACTACTGAACCCAGCCTAATAGCCTGTTTGGCCAAGCTTTTTTGGGGCCAAAAGTGCCTTTTTTGGCCAAAAGCACCTTTGGCCAAAAATTGAGGTGTTTGGCCAAGCTTTTGGAAGGAAAAAAAGTGCTTTTGAGGAGAAGCAGAAGCAATTTTGGAGAAGCAGATAGTTTCTTTGCAAAAGCACTTTTCTAAGAAGCACTTTTGAGAAAAATACACTTAGAAGCAGTTTTCAAAAGCTTGGACAAACACTAATTACTGCGTAAAAGTGATTTTCAAATTAATTAGCCAAACACAAACTACTTCTCACCAAAAGCACTTTTTTTAGAAGTACTTTTGAGAAAAGCACTTCTCAAAATAAGCTGATTTTAGAAGTTTGGCCAAACGGGCTATAAATCAAGCACATGCCATGGTGATTGAGGATGAGACTCAGAAAGGAACAAAGCACAACTCTGTAGGTCTCAATTCACTCATGGAGGGTAATGATATCACTGCACTCTGGAGTGCTAAAGGTACTCAGATGCATAAACCTAGGAAGAACTTCAACACAACATGTGAATTCTGTAAGATGAAAGGACATAACAAAGAGAATTGCTACCAGTTAGTTGGATATCCACCAGATTTCAAGGGAAGAAGAAAACCAGTGGCAAATTCAGCACACTTTGGTACTTCTACACAACTGGGGAATCATGGACAACATCAAGGGATGGGAAGCAACTCAAGAAATAGTCATACTAGTTATGAAGTTGCACGATCCTTTGGTCCCAATACTGATTGTATCAATGCAGGTTACATAGGATCACCAAGATGTTTTGCAGGTGCAGAAAAGGATGCAAAAATGAGCATGATGCAGATGCCAATTCCATTCACTACAAAACAATATGACCAAAATACTGAAGATGCTACAAAAGGACAACATGAACATGCCTGAACCTACACCTAATGCAGTTAATGCAACAGGTGTAACTGAACCTCCAAAGATTGAAAATGCAGTTAGTAAAACTCATTCAATTGATAGTAAAATAAAGGATGATAAGTAGATAGTGGACACATGGGCAACATACCATATGGTGTCCAACAATGAAATGATCTCTAAGCCTAATGAACATTCTAAAAGCATAGGAGGAAAGGTGCATTTACCAAATGGAGATAACTTGGCTATTTCTTGTATAGGGAGCTCAAAATTAGATCAAGGGATTATATCCAATGTGCTTTGCATACCAGGCTTTAAATATAATTTACTGTCAGTATCAAAACTAACTAGGGAGCTAAATTGATGCATGCTATTCTTTCCTGATTTTTGCCTCATGCAGGACCTTCATACTGGGAAGGTGAAGGGGACTGGTAGAAGGAATGGAGATTTATACTATTGGCCACATAGTGATAGATATAGGATTCAGGCTTCAACAACATTGTGTGTGAACAATAAAGAAGAGTTATGGCATAGAAGACTTGGGCACATTTCACATAAGGTTCTACAACAAATGCATATAATAAAGTGTAATAGTTTACATAGTCATAATGTTTGTGCTATTTGCCCCCTGGCAAAACAGACAAGGTTTTCCTTTCCACAAAGTACTAGTAGAGCTACAATTTTTTTGATTTGACACATGCTGATGTATGGGGTCCTTACAGAACTCCTACTTGTAATGAGAACAGATTCTTTCTTACTCTAGTAGACGATCACAGTAGAATGGTTTGGGTATTCCCGATCAATCTTAAAAATGATGTATCTACTGTAATAAGAGACTTCATGACTCTTGTAAAGACTCAGTTTAGCAGTGCAATCAAGGTATTCAGGACAGACAATGGAACATAATTTTTTAATTCACTTTGTGCAGATATGTTTAGGAATGCAGGTGTGGTCCATCAAAATTTATGTGTCTACACACCCCAGCAAAATGGAGTGGTAGAAAGGAAACACATGTAGATTCTTGAAGTTGCAAGAGCTATCAAGTTTCAAGGAATCACGCCGTTGAAGTTCTGGGGTTTTTGGGTGCAGAATGCAGTGTATTTGATCAATAGAATACCATCTACAACATTAGCAGGAAAATCACCTTTTGAGATGTTCTATGGTCGACCGCCCAAGTTACAACATCTCAGGGTCTTGGGTAGTCTTTGCTATGCTACTGTCACTAATAGAGAAGACAAGTTTGGAGCAAGAGCAGAACCAACAGTACATATGGGTTATTCATCCACTCAGAAGGGCCATAGACTGTATAGTCTTACTAACAAGCATTTTTTTGTTAGGAGGGGTGTATCTTTCAAGGAATACATTTTTCCTTTCAAAACCACACATTCAACATACATGAGGACCATTGCAGAGCCATTCATTGATGCAGATGATGCATTAGTCATTGATCCTGCTTTTGAGGCCTCAGAGATTTCTTTTGATCTAGCAACAATGTCCTCACCATCTCCTGAGATTTCATCAGCTACTAGTCCTATGGTGTCACCTTCTGAAGACTTGGAACAGTCACAAACACCACCTGCTCCTACGTATATAGCATTTTTGTATGGTTTACCAGCAGAAGGGATAAGGAAGTCTACTAGGACCTCTAAGCCACCTAGTTGGCTCAATGATTTTGTCCATGGCATGCCCAAAGTTGGTCTTTCTACTGCCTTGAGTTCTAGCTATCCAATGTCTGCATACATGTCCTATGCCTCATTATCTTCTCCTTATTTCAAGGCTCTATGTTCTTTCTCTACTGTCACATAACCAACCACTTATGTTGATGCCCTTCGAGTCCCCAAGTGGATTGCAGCCATTGAGGCAGAATTGCAAGCCCTGCAAGACAATCACACTTGGGAACTAGTCACCTTGCCTCATGACAAGAGAGTCATAGGGTGTAAATGGGAGTTTAAGGTGAAATATAATGCCAAAGGGTAGGTGGAGAGGTATAAAGCTTGTTTAGTGGATAAGGGATATACACAGCAGGATGTGCTTGATTATCAAGAGACCTTCTCCCCTGTGGTGAAAATGGTCACTGTAAGGACTGTTTTATCCTTAGCAGATATTCATGGGTGGCAGCTGCATCAGATGGACGTCTTCAATGCATTTCTTCAAGGTGATTTGTTAGAAAAAGTGTATATGAGTCCCCCTCCTGGTCTTCTAAGTGAGGGGGAGCCTCCTAGAGTTTACAGGCTTCAGAAATCCTTGTCTGGGCTCAAGCAGGCCTCTAGACAACGGAACTTGAAGCTTAGTGAGGCTCTTTCTTCTTCAGGCTTTGTGTATAGTCATCATGATTGTTCTCTTTTGAGTAAAAGGTCCAACTATGGTTTGGTTATCATTCTCATCTATGTGGATGATCTCTTGATTACTGGCTCCTCACCTCACTTAATTCGGGATGCTAAAACTGTCCTTCAAGATCAAGGACTTGGGGAAGATGAGATATTTCCTTGGTCTTGAAGTTGCAAGAAGCAGACAAGGCATTTTAGTTTGCCAAAAGAATTTCACACTTGCTCTAATTTCCACGCTTGGTATTGCAGGCTCTAAACAAGCCTACACACCCCTAGACACGAGTCATAAGTTCACTAGTGCAAAGTATGATCAAGCTAACGCTCATGGAGCTGTGGATGCTGATGAGTTACTCTGTGATCCAAGTAGCTATCAGAAATTGATTGGGAAGTTGTTGTACCTTACCATGACAAGGCCATACATCAGCTATGGTGTACAAAATCTGAGCCAATACATGCACAAATCAAAGAAGTCACATTGGGAAGGAACCATAAGAGTGGTTAGATACCTAAAGAATGCACTAGGTCTGGGGATTCTGCTATCATCTCAGCCTTCTGACCAGCTCACAGTATATTGTGATGCATATCAGGCTACTTGCCCAATGACTAGAAGATCAGTGAGTGGATTTGTGGTAAAGCTAGGAGACTCTCTTATCTCCTGGAAGTCTAAGAAACATATACAGTCTCGAGGAGTTCTGCAGAAGTTGAGTATAAGAGCATGACCAATGCTATAGCAGAAGTAATTCGGTTGGCAGGATTGTTTAAGGAGCTGAGTATTGACCTAAAGTTTCCAGTAAAGCTATATTGTGACAATAAGGCAGCCATTCAGATTGCTGCAAATCCTATCTACCACGAGAGAAAAAGACACATCGAGATCGATTGTCATTTGTTCGAGAAAATATTCAACAAGGCTTGATACAAACTGCGCATGTTTCTACAAACTTGTAGATTGCAGATGTGTTGACAAAAGGATTAGGGAAGGCACATCATTATTTCTTACTATCCAAGCTGGGAGTGTTCAACTTGTTCACACTGCACAACTTGAGGGGGAGTATTACGAATATAGGTCCAATTAAAGTAGTTAAGTAATTGAGATATAGAGGGTATTTATGTAAATACAGGATTGGTTAGTTAGGCGGTTAGAACAATATTAATACTGTGTACTGTAGCTACTTAATTCTTCTTCTTCTAATTCAATACAACAGTACCTTCTTGTTCTCTAACTGTTCCTCTCTCTGTAATTGAGCTTTACTCAAGCCCGTTAATGACAGTCTTTGACATGATGTTTTCAATAGACACTTGACTATATATATTAGTAATAAATAAAATATACCCAATAGAATGGGCGGAGCTACGGTGTTATTTGCGGGTTCGGCCGAACCCAGTAACTTTTGTTCAAACTCTGTATTTATATTAAAAAATCCAATGAGTATGTACATATTATTAATTTAGAATCCAGTAACTTGAAAGGATTATAATCCCGAGCCCATAAAATTCAAATTCTAGCTCCGCCTCTGCTTCCCATCGTAAAAAAGAAAAGAAAGTAAAAGAAGAAGAAGATTACTGTAAAAGAAATTGTGATAACGACATCAAAGGCCAGGCTAGCTAACATAACACAAACAATCTTGGATTTGTGCAGCTAAGATTGTGGGTGAAACATCAGAATCAAATTAAATTAAACAAAATTTGCAGCACTCTCTATAAGAATATAAATTTAAAACGGCTTTTCAAATCTACTAAAGCTGCTCTGATATTTGACCCCATAAACGCCGTTATTTGTTGTCGTACACCCCTGGCTTACTCAAACACCGTACGGAAAACCACCGCTTTTTAACCTTTACGTTTATCACACCCTGTCGACGTGGAACAGTGGAGGAGCAGTTACCGTCAACTTGGGCCTGTAAACCACAGTCCTCCGCCACGTATTATCGGACCCACAATAAGATTCTGATATATTTAAAGACCGGAATTGTTCTGATCTTTATTTATTTCCTTTTTGGTACCGCAAGTATTGTCACCTTCTAAGTTACTTCCTCCCATTTATAATAAATGATTTTTTCTGTAACACACCCCATAAGAAAATACTATTAGTTCCTAGAGAGGAAAAAAATGCATTTACTAAATTATTTTTAATTAAAATTTGTATTTTGTTACCTTGACACACTGCAATATATAAATAAGGATAAACTTTGAAAAAACAAAATTAATTTCTCTTGATTACGTAAAAGAAAACTTATTTTAGAAAGGTCAAATGTCACTTATTATGGAACGAAGGGAGTACTATATTATGTCTAAGTCAATTTCATGCAAGTACTTTTCAATTTCGCGTAAATTTATTTTAGTTGGATTATTTAAAAGTTGAACGTATAGCTAGCAAGTAGCATGCACCATGCAAATATACGTTTTAAATAGTTAACGATAAAACTATATAAAACTATTGGATTATTAAATATGAACAATCAATTGCACACGTCATATATATATATATATATATATATATATATATATATATATATATATATATATATATATATATATATATATATATATATGTATATATGTATATACGTGTAAAAAAAGTTAAAGAAAGAATTCATATAAAATTTCATGCAGGTGCTATTCAATTGCGCCAAAAATGTTTATAATTAGGTTGTTAAGAGTTGAATATTATAGCTAGCATGTTCCCCCTGTAGGTTTCATGTGGATTCATACAGGCAAGTTGTTTGCCTGCTTTTAACAATTAATTAATTTAGGTCCTTTAAATCTGGTAGAATAACGACTATAATTTTATAATAGTCGTCGATCATGAGATACTAGGTGTCGTCATAATTTTATTTTATTTTAAAATTCAATTCTGAATGATAGCAAATACTGTATATATTTAGTCACCAAATAATATATCCTAAAATCTCTCTAGAATATAAATATTTATTGTAAATAGAATTCTATTTATAACATAAAAACGTTTCTGAAAGAGTATGTAGAAATCAAGTCCATCAATGAGTCGTACTTTAGTCGCAAGTTTGTTGGAGTCATAGTATATGAATGCTTTATGTCAATTACTCTTCCACTTCGTGCGCAGTACATATCTTTTAGGGCTGGTTTGGTACTGAATAATTAATTGTGAGATTAAATTTAAAAAGAGTTTATCCTATGGTTGGTACAAAATTACAGTATAATTAGTTATGGAATTATAGTGTTTTTTCATTTCCATAAAGAAAATGAAATAACTAATTTTAAAATAATTAATTTCGAAATAATTAATTATGGGATAACTTATTTTCAACCAAACGATTCCTTAAAGGCAAACTAAAGTTTTCTAATGCTAACAGTTTTTAAAATATCGCATTTATCTTTTCATTAACATACGAGTTTACATTATCATAATTCATAATTTATTACAATTATAGTCTATAGACAAATCTATGTAACACATGATCAAACCATTTAACATGACTTTACTTTTATCATTCAAATACAATATTATACTCTCTGTCTAATGTGACCATTTTCCTGCGCATATATTTTATAATTCATATTTTTACAATATACGAGAGATGGACACTATATATATTTGGTGTAGAGAAATTTTCCCGAATTTTTGTTTTGTGAAAATTTTATCTCCATAGAATATATTTTTCCCTAAAGCAAGAGAGATTTACTTTCTTCACTTAACAGATTTTACCCGAGGATTTTATATAAACGAGTTGAGTTTACGTGAACCTATGCTCTCCTGCCTAAATCATATAGACATATAGACATAGTGCACTACTACTTCACCATTTTTTTTTCAACTTTTCTACCTTGGAACCATTTTTCTGTCTCTTTTTTTCTTTTTCTTTTTTGGTCATTGTTTTATTAAGTTTCAAAATCCTCAAAAACAGAAATACCCATTCTCAAACGTACTCTCTCCGATACCTGCGGCACAATGTCTCAAACTATCTGTTTATTTGTTTAAAACCTTACTCTGCATGGAACATTATCTCTAGATTTTTTTTTTCCTTTTTCTTTTATTTGGAAAGGTTAAGCTAAGAGGTCCGAAGTTAACCGCATCACTTTATTTTGCTATATAGAGTAAGGCCATAAGGTTCTTAAGATGCTATTATTGTAGTTTAAAATAATAAAAACTCATCGAGGGCAGTTGTATAATAAAAATTTCTTTGAAAATAGTATTAGTTATAGTTTGCTAGTCAACTTGTAATCATAGTAAAATTGTATATAAACTGACCAAACTCTATTTCAAAGCTAATAGTATACCTATCGTCTTAAAATCCTAAATACGCCACGTACTTCAATCAAGAAATGCCGCCAAATCACTAGATCATGTTCTATCTCACGTCTTACAAAATTGAGTTTTAAGCCCCACACAGTAACATGTAAAAAATATTTGCATAATTAGTCAATTATTAATTAATTAGGTGTAAAATATAAAAAGATTTCCCCAAAAATACTTAAAACGTAAGCAGCAACAGCAGCATGTTGTGTGGCCGCAGGTCACCGTGTAATTTGCGCGTATCTGTCTACTCCCTTTCTCTCTCCTACCTATTTCTAGTCTCTTCTTCCTTTTTTCCTTCACCCTCTACAAAATACCCCTAACCCCCCTTTACCCTTTCTTGACTCCCAGTTTTTACAAATACTAACTATTTTTTGACACCCATTCTTGATCCTCGGATTTATCAGCAAATTTTGTTTCCTCAAAGTCACAACCTGGCATACTATTTGTTGGACAGGTAAAAAATTAATTGATACAACCTATGAATTTTATTTTCAAGATTCCAGTTTTTACTGCTTTGTTTCTTTTTTCAAGATTTCCTAGGTTGTAGAAACCCTTTTTATTGTCTGTTTAGAATCTTCAGACTGCATACCAATTTAGAGCTGTAAACAACTAAAGGTTATGAGTTTTACTTTATTTATTTGAATCAGGTTCTGGAAATTTTAATGGTTTCTTGTTAATGTATGAGCAGGGGAATTATTTTGGTGAAGCTTCTGGATAGAAGCAGCAGATATTAACACTCTGGCATATACTTCAGTGAAGTCCTCTCCCCCTTTTGTATGGGATAGGGTTGAGGCTAGAAGAAGAACACTTGTTGGAGTTTCACTTGTTAATTATCTTTCTTCTTCTCCTTATTTGTCTAATTGGTCTCTTTCATGGCTTTGGTGTTTGCCCATTGATTATGGCTAATTTTCCCTTCACACTCTGAGGTCTATCTGACTTGTTTCAAGAATCCATCTTTTGAATTGAAAACTTTCAAAGATCAAAACTTTTTTTTTGTGGGGGTAACAAAGATTAGAAGAGCTAACAAATTGGAACAAAGAATTTAAAGAAATGGCAATTTGCAGCTGCTTCCCTGGTCCAGTAAGGAGAAACAAGAAAGATAAGGTGGGCACTAATTTTTTCTTTTCTCTTAGTATGCATGTCAAAATTTAGCAATTTTTTTTCTTATCTCTATGTTTTGTTCAATTTAGGGAGAGAAGAGAGTTCCAAAAACTGCTGATGTGACTTCACCAGTTGAAAGTCCTATGAAATCTACTGCTAAAACAGATGACTCGAAATCATCTTCTTTCGTTGTTCCTCTACCTTTTGGGAGTTCTAGGAGCAATGTCAAGGTAATGAATCATGAAAGTCCTGTTAAGGGAGATACAGAAGAGGTGGCGTATGAAGGAGAAGATGAGCACGACGAGAGCTTGTCAATGAAGAGGGAAAACTCTGATTTTGATCTTCAAGCACGCATTCATAACTCAAATGACGAGCATGATCAATCATTCAGCAAAGAGATTAATCTTAATTGCTCATTTGAATGTGAAACGAATGACCGGGATCATAAGAAATCCGAGAAAGATGAAGAGGTTGTGGAGATAATGAAAAGTGGACACATTAGTGACCCGGGGTTTGGTAAAGTAGAATCTTGGGCTTCTCCAAGGCTTCAGCGCTCCTGCTCCGATTTAGCAATTAGGGATATGTTCACTAAAATGAGTGACCACCTATCACTCTCGAAATCCCAATCTTTTGATGAGATGCAGAGATTAGCTGAGAAGATGACTTTAGGAAGTCCAGCTTCCGTGTTGACGCATCGCAGTGCGGACAAAGTTATGTTGAAGAAGCATTCTTCAAGCCAACTCCTGCCATCCAGAAGTCGAAATTTGTGGTGGAAATTATTTTTATGGAGCCATAGGAACGTACAAGGAACAGGTGGTATCAAACAACACCCAATCCTTGCTAAGATGGCTCTAAACCAACAGGGCGGGTACTCCTCGGACACACTAGAGCTAGGGAAAGGCATGGAATCGAGCAACTTGGCGTCTCCTAGTTCATTCACTGCAGAATCCTTGAACAAAGGGCGCTATGACAAAGGTAAGGATGTCTTGGTTGACTTCCAAGGAGCAAGTGGTTTTTGGCCACAGAATCAGTGGGTTGCTTTCCCTGAAGAATCCTCTAGATTTATGAGAATTAGTGAATGGGTGAAAGAACTTCCTGTTCATCCACCATGCTTAATTGATGAACATGATCTTGTTGAAGATGACGTCGATCTCCTGCCTTCTCCTGATGCTGGTAAATCACCAGCAAGAAACTCATCTCTAATCAGCCCACATCCAAATACTAATGTATCAGAAGAGGTTGCACATGCTAATGCAGTCATCCGGTCTCTCAACCTGTCCTCAACGGTTGCTCACATTGCCGGCGCTGGTCTGAAAGTTATCCCTGCTATGTCACACTTAACTAGCCTTCGATCTGTCAATTTATCAGGCAACTTCATAGGTATGTAATCAAAGGATAATTCGTACTAAACTAACTTAAGGCTAAAGAAAATGGTCATAGAATGACCCTCTAACATAGTATGTGTTTCCTGTGGCAATGCAGTTCATATAACTCCAGGATCACTACCACGAGGTCTTCACGTTCTCAATTTATCAAAAAACAAGATCCACACAATCGAAGGACTGAGGGAATTAACACGTCTGCGCATGCTTGACCTAAGTTACAACAAAATCTCTAGAATTGGACAAGGTATGTCGCTTCCTTAGACCTTCTACCGAGGATAAACTGTCTTGTTTGGGGACTGACAATATCTCCCAGTTTTACATCCATAAAAGACCACCTGAAAAATGTGACTTTGGCTCCAAATTGCATCAGGTTTATCGAATTGTACGCTCATCAAAGAACTCTACTTGGCTGGTAACAAAATAAGCGATATAGAAGGGCTGCACAGACTTCTGAAGCTGACTGTTCTAGACTTGAGCTTCAACAAAATAACAACAACTAAAGCACTTGGTCAGCTTGTGGCAAACTATAACTCTCTGCTGGCTCTAAATCTGTTGGGCAATCCAATCCAGAGCAATATAAGTGACGATCAACTGCGGAAGACAGTTTGCAGTCTGCTTCCAAAGTTAGCTTTCTTGAACAAACAGCCAATTAATGCACAGAAAGCCCGAGAGGTAGGAACAGAAGCAGTTGCAAAAGCAGCATTGGGCAGTAGCAGTCGGGGCACTCATAGAAGAGCAACCAGGAAAGTTGGAACTGGAGCTTCTTCATCTGCTAGCGTGCATAGGAGCAGCGCCAGTGTTGCTCAAAAGAGTAGGCATAGGCTAAGAAGCCGAACTCAACACCAGTCTTCCAAAGCCAAGTGATCTGCTCTAGGCATCATAGTCTTCCTAAATTGTTTCATACTCGTGGACAGTGCAATTCGAAAAACCATGGGTTCGTCTTGGACAATGCAATTCCAGAAAGCATGGTGTTCAGTGTGATTCAATTTTGTTTATCTATTTTTATTTTGTTCTTCAAAAGTGAGGAGTGATTAAGATATTCGTTTTAAATTGTTGAGGTTATTCCTCAATCTCCATTGTGTTATGGAAGTCTGTTTGAAATTCAGGTACTTGTGGCTTCATATGCTTGTCTTTCTTTTGAATTAGCATGTTTCTCCACATTGATTGCACTTTTATAAATGTACTTCGCTTCTTGTTCTGTTTGCTAATGAGTTGTGTTAATCTTTTCGGTCTTCATGAATTACAACTTTGGATAACTAATTTTCACTAGATAGGTGTAAGACCTGCGTACACAAGGAATATACACTATAGAACCTGGCCTTTACTGTCGTTGCTAAAGCAAACAGCCAAAGTTTGGTCTCATTTTGTTGTTGTGGTTGCTCTTTAAGGGTCGATTGTTTGTGAAATCAAATGTTAAGTTAAAACATTTTGACTAATTCATACCGAGTTTATGTTAATCACCCATCACCCATCACCCGCTACGAGAATCAATAGTTTGATTAATTTGTATATACATCGCATACTTTTTATCAAAAAAGAATTTCCTAAAGCTCAAACTTTATACCTCTGGTTAAGCATAGATGATCTCATCGAGGAGAGAAGAATCATTTGGACTTAAAGAGTAGAGAGAATCCAAAAATGCATTGTGCTTTCGGTGAAAGGGAAAAATGCCTGATCATACGTCAAACTCAAGGCTTGGACTTGGAGATATACTTTTGAGCCACACAAGCATGATCTCAACGACTTGATGTTCCAGCTTCCAACTATATTAGCTTTGGAGAGGTGAACAATATTCTAAGAGCAAACACAACCCACGATTTAATAGGGCCAACACCATCACCAAACTGATTAATCATGCTTCATAGATATATCTTCCACACCTTTTTTTTAAATTTAATGATGGTACCATCCCGGCTAATTTGTGTGTAGCAATATTTTATCGGGTACATACTATCTCATCTCCCGCCAACATAGATAACGTGTAACTTTGGTCACCAAGGCTAATAGCCTGTTTGGCGAAGCTTTTTTTTTTGGGGGGGGGGGGGCAAAAGTGCTTTTGGCCAAATATTGAGACGTTTGACCAAACTTTTAGAAGAAAAAATGTGCGTTTGAGGAGAAACAGAAGCAGAAAAATATAGCTTATGTCCAAAAACACTTTTCTGAGAAACATTTAAAAGTTATTTTTAAAAACTTGGCCAAATACTAATTACTGCTTAAAAGTGATTTTCAAATTAATTAGCCAAACACAAACCGATTTTCACAAAAAGTAATTTTTTGAAAAGCACTTTTGAAAAAAACACTTCTCAGATTTTAAAACCTTGACCAAACAGGCTATAAGAAAGAAAGATAGGAAGAAATCTCCTAGCGCTTTGTTTGCCATGATTTGAACCCTAATCTTTTAAGGTTCCCACCATTATTGATCGCTACATCATCCCCTTGGATTATTCCACACCATCTATTTTAGGATATTTATTATTTAGGAAAGGTATAAGAATATGTAATTTGCTAAAGCAGCCAAGCCATTCCCGGAGCTAATTCTGTCTCTTTTTTGAGATATCCTTTTCCATTGAAAGACCAACGAGTAACACACGAATTCAACAATTAACACCCATTCATTTTTTGACAGATAGCTAAAAGCATAACCTTTCCAAATGCAAATCACCATCTCTAGCAAGCTTGTGTCTGGCTTCACATCAATAATCAGAAGACGTGGCTTATGAAGAGAGAACTGATATTCAGTAGAATAACCGAACTACGCACCAGCTGGTCTGGACACCACTGTTATTAAAAAAAAAAAAAAATAGAGCAAGGGAGAGAGCTGGTCTGGAAAACAAGTACACTATACTGTAGTATTCCCTCCGGTCCACTTTAACTGATTTTTTGTGGTCCACAATATTTGATTTTTTAAAATATCAAAAAAGAATTAACTTCTTTTTTTTAAAGTTGCCCTTGGAGTAAAAAGTGTAGGAGTATTTGTTGTATTTCCAATGAAAATATTTAAGGTTAATATGATTAATTACATTGTTAATTAATGCTAAAAGGTGAATTCTTTAATATGTGAAAACAACCAAAAAATTACTTAAAGTGGATTGGAGGGAGTAGTAAATTTGAGGCTTAGCAACCTAATAGACAGCATAATTTGAATTTCCTGATGATACGTCAAACTCTCCAGGCTGGGAAAATTCATTTGAGCCACACAATTATGATTCTTTGTAGTCTTATATTTCCAACGTTTTAGTGGACTGAATGTTTCAACTATAACCACCAAACATGAGACGTATTAGCTTGGAAACTTAGAAAAACTTTCTGACTAAATGACAATCCATGATTGAATAGTGCCAAGAGCATCATGAAACTGATAACCCATGCTTTATATAATCTTCCACACCTTCTATTGATTGAGATATTTAGGATAAAAACAGAATATAGCTAATATTCTCAGCATTCAATCCATTAAGAAAAAGGATATAATAATAGATGAACCACCAAAATACAATGGCAGATTAGTCAACCCAAGTTTGTGATAGCCTCTTTATTTTTATTTTTTTTTACTTTTTTGATCAGTAGTCTGTGGTAGATTGTTATCAAAGGTTAAGCCTAATTAAGAACAACTTTTTTGGGGTAAGGCAAGGTAATTTTATAAAAATTAGTACCAAGAAAGTACAATAGCCAAATCTGCTTCAGGAGCATGAGGAGATGCGTGTCTATTTAGGAGAACCAATTTGGATTAATGTCGGAGCGGTCAACTACAGAAGCCATTCACCTTGTGAGGAAATTGGTGGAACAATATAAGGAGAGGAAAAAGGACTTGTGTATGGTGTTCATTTGACCTAGAGAAAGCCTACGATAAAGTCCCAAGAGAGGTTTTATGGAGATGTTTGGAAGTTAGCGGTGTTCTGCTAGCGTACATTAGCACGATTAAGGACATGTACGATGGTTTTAAGACTAGGTTGAGGACTGCGAGAGCAGACTCGGATCACTTCCGAGTGGAGATGGGGTTGCATCAGAGATCAACCCTTAGCCCTTTTTTGTTTGCCTGATAGATGTGCTGACACAACACATACAAGGGGAGGTGTCATGGTGTAGTCTGTTTGCAGATGACATAGTACTGATTGACAAGACACGATGCGGGGTGAACACTAGGTTGGAGGTTTGGAGAGACTAAAGATTTCAAGTTGAGTAGGTGAAAATAGAATACTTGAAGTGTATGTTCAGTGATGGGACACACGAAGCAGAAGTGGAAGTGAAGATTGATACACAAGTCATCCCCAAAAGAGATAATTTCAAATGCCTTGGATTTGTTATACAAGACAACATAGAGATTGATGATGATGTTACTCACCGTATTGGCGTGCGATGTATGAAATGGAGGCTTGCCCTCCGGGGTTTTATGTGATAAAACTATGCCACCAAGACTTAAAGGCAAGTTCTACATAGTGGTGGTTAGGCCGACTATGTTATATGGCTGAGTGATTGCCCGTCAAGAGGTCCGAGGTCTACAAGATGAAAGTAGCTGAAATGACGATATTGAGATGGTTGTGTGGACATACCAGGAAAGACAAGATTAACAATTAAGTTATTAGGGACATGGTGGGAGTGACCCATGTGGAGAACAAGTTGCGAGAATCGAGGCTAAGATAGTTCGGGCATGTGAAGAGGCGAGACATAGCTGCCCTGGTTAAGAAGTGTGAGAGATTGACAATGGCAGGTTTGAGGAAGGGAAGAGGCAACGATAAGGAGTATTGGGGGTGAGGTGATTAGGCAGGACATGTCACTGCTTCAGCTTACCGAGGACATGACCCTCGATAAGAAGACGTGGAGGACGAGTATTAGGGTTGGAGGTTGACAGATAGTTGCGAGTCTATCCTAGGCTTGTCAGTAAAACTAATCCTATTGTTGTATTTGTTTATTCCTGGTTATTAGTACATATTGTGTTATTCGCTTCCAATACCTTATTACCTTGTTGCTATTGTTTGTTGATTTAGTTCACTATTCCTTGAGCCGAGGGTCTACCGGAACAAACTCTCTATCTTCGTAAGGTAGGGGTAAGGTCTGCGTACAAACTACCCTCCTCAGACCCCACTTGTGGGATTGCATTGGGTTTGTTGTTGTTATGTATTTCAGACGAGTTCAATGAACATTATAATCATATTTTACTCATGTCTTCACAATAAATTTTTGTTCATTGTTCTTCACAAAATATGCATATTATATCAGCTCTGACGATCATCCTATGTTATCCAAATAACCAACTGAAAATGGGGGAAGTAAATGAAGATATCACAATTGAATTTAATTATAGATGCACACTGGGAAAATGGACTGAACAAGATTCTAACTTTCATGCGGATAGAGAGATCTAAAAGAGTATTTACTCATGGAGTCATGGTTAAACTAAACTAAACTGAGTCATCCAAACCTCTCAAATAATAGTAGAATACTGAATATTACCTTATACAATGAAATGCAGCAGTTTTTCACATTGCTAATGCTTTAGTGTTATACACTTTGCAGATGATTGAACATGGACATGATTACAGCTGAAAGACCATAGGCAGCAGGAAAATTGTAAGAAAATGTTCGAAACAACTCTGATACCTCTAGTATAATGTTGTTTTGATGTATAATCTGGTGCCTTCTTCTAGCACAAGTTGGTACTTCTTCTGTATTTTTGGTACGAATTCTGCTCCATCATCACCATAAGTTACACAAGAACATAGCTTAAGAAACCTTTAATGTCTCATTGACACGACTGCATCTATAAAGTTTCTCACTGAACAGCACCTGAGGATCCTTATTTAGCAAAACCCCGTCTTCCCCAAACGCATCCTTTAGAAAGACACACCAATTCATTTCAGTACCAGCCAAGTAAAACGTCCGCGGCTGTTTCAAGAGCATCTGATAAGTATGCTTTGTAAGACAAAACTCGTCCTTGAACTCCACAAGATTATGTATATAGGCTCTCTTCTCCAACGTCAAGCTCAAGAACTCATGAATCAATCCAACCCTAAACTTCTCCGCCTCCACAGTCCACAAATCCAACTCGCTCCCATTAGAATAGGGCGAAACCAATGGCAACGTATACAACATATTCAACTTCCTCTCATCACCTTCATCCAAATCCAATGCCTTGCCATGTTTAATCGGAAACTTAAACGCCCTCTTCACCTTATCCTCGTCAACCATATACTCCTTCTCCAACGCGCTCACTGCCAATGTAGGATCCCAATTCACAAGCTCAACTACCCTTTTCCCATCTTCCTCAACAACCACCTTAAAATAATCCTCGTACTTCCCTATCCTATCCCTAAAATCTTCAGGTATACCAAATAAAAGTCTATTATGATAAATTTTACTCAAAGGAATTCTCTTGTCTTTGGACATCATTAATAATTTCCTAACAACACTAACTCTATCATTTTCCATTTGATTCATTATACAAGATTCTTCTTCCAACAATTGTTCCATAAAATCAGTGAAACCAAACCACATCTTACCATCAGTATGTCGATAAATTTCGAAAATTGAAGGGTGACGTTGGAGGGAACGGACGATCTTGCGGCCACGTGGGAACCCCAGCTGCTGGTGAAGTTTTCCAGCATCGTCAAGGCGAAGGACATGATGGGGTTGTTTGGACAGGAATTCTTTGGTTTTAGTGAGGAATCTAAAATGGGTATCGCGTACGAGAATGTTTTCGAAGTAGGGGATGATGTTTGGTTGAGTTTGGACCAGTTTGGTACGCGGTGATTCTTTTTTCTTGCGTTTCTTCCGGAACTTTTTGGGGATTTTAGTGACGAGGAAAGAGGTGGAAAGTTGTCTGAATTGAGAGAAAGTGGAGATTGAGGTTTTGGAAATGGAAGAAGTGGTGGTAGATATGGTCCAAAGAAGACGCCAAATTGACATTTGTGTTTTGTTTAGTTTCTGATTTTTTCTGACGTTGGAAGTGAAGGGTTTAAGGAATGATAGTCCAGGGTTTTGGATTTAGGATTCTATTTGCAGAAATAACCAGAGGAAGGGGAAAAGAAGAAGAAAAAAAAAGCAACGACAACGACAAAGAGATTTATTGAAAAAAACATGTAATCCGACCTGCCGGATTCGAACCAGCGACCTAAGGATCGCTATGAAAGCACACTACAGTCCTCCGCTCTACCAACTGAGCTAAGGTCGGAATGTAAGATGTAAAGCCGGAGAAATACCTTACTTACCCAAACATTTATTTTTCCTGATTATATTTCTTTTATAGTTATTATAATATTTTTATAATAAATTTTGAGATATATACTTGTGTTTCTTTATATATAAATATATATATACTAGTTACGATCAGCCCGGGCCCAACAACCACATTAAAAGGTAAAAATTTCATGTGACGTCCAATTTTGTGTCATCTGTTGAATTTATATCTATTTTAAAAAAAAGTTTAACTGATACCTATCATATACATACACTTTTCTCTTTTTCTTTAATTTTTTTTCTTCTTTTTAGTTGCAAAATGTGTTTGTTAAATTTATCGTTGTTTCGATAATTTGATGATCGAGATTTGCCTTTTGTGATATTTGAAAATTATGTTTCAAATTTGAGCTCATTTAAAGTATATTTGGGCATTGAATTGTGTATTGAATTATTGAAAATCGAAAAACAAGTACGTTTCAAAATTTAAGATTCAAAATCTGAAGTTGCATTCAATAAGGTGAACTACTTAAGATTAGAATTTCTAAATTTGCGTTCAATAAAGCGAACTACTTAACATTTGAATTTCTGAAGTTGCATTTGAAAGATAAAAGAACTTTAGATTTGATTTTTAAAGTTGCGTTAAAGAGATTGAATTACTTCAAATCCGAGCGGATAATTGACTCAAACTTCAAATAATATTTATTCATATTTTCAAATATTGCATATATGAAATTCTCACTAATTAATGATCATTCTCTATACACAGCTTTACGAATGACAACTCTCAATAATATAATCAAACCTTATCATGAACTCATAAATATTGCTAATATTTAATTTATATTTTTGTCTCAATTTATTTAACTTAAATACATATTAGAAGGTAAAATAATTTTGGCCTAATACATACTTTGCATCCTTAACTTGTATGCAAATTCATTTGACACACTGCAGTTTTACGTGTAATATTCTTAACAATCCCTTTTCTATAACGACCCGGTCGGTCGTTGTAGACGTGTAATTTTTGACCATCCCAGAGATTTTATACATTTTAGCGTTTAATATTTAGTTTAAGCCTAATATCGTCATTTTAGCTAGTTTTAACTCTTTTACTTTATTTTAAGTACAAAAATTAAAAAATACAAAAAATGAGTTTATTTTAATATTTAATTAATATTTTAGAATTATAAATTTTGTATCATTTTTAAAAGGAAGAGTAAGTTTTGGGTTGTAAAGTCCATTTTCGGGTCTTTGGCCCAATTTCGAAAGCCCATTCCCATTCTCCTTAGCCCAATACTCACTAACCTAACCCTAAAACCTATACTCCTTCTTAAATACTACACCCTAACATTAGGAAGACTACACATTAGATCCTTTAACAAAATATACACCCATAAGAACAAAAAGGGAGACAACCGAGAAGGCAGCAGCTTCCCAACGCCCTCACCCCATCTCCGCCACCGACCAACCTCTATTCCCACCCATTCCGCCAACGCCAACTCGCCGGAAACCAGACCTAGTCGCCGCCTCTTCTTCTTCCCGTCACCATCGACACAAATCATGTAGCTCCACCATAACATACACCCTTTAGAAGACCCCTCCCAAACGCCATAGTCGCCACCTAGTTTCCACCCTCAACCAGTACCCCTCACCTTCTTCTTCACGACCAAGTCACCACCTAGCAGCACTCGCGCACACCCCACCTTCGCTTGCCGTCACCACCGAACTCTCCGAAAATCCGACAAACATCACCACAACCGCCACCCTCCCCATCTTCTTCAACCCATTGCCGCCACGACCCCACGCACATACGCGTACACATACATGGAGGACAGAAATAGTGACGGAATGGAGAGGGGAGTTCTGGCCAGACGTTGAAGGTTCCGGTGCCGGTTTTGGTCGCAATTTTATCCGTTTATGATTGTCAAAGTCATCCTAGCATTCCAATTTCACATTCAATATCAAGGTCAATTCATACATCTTCTCTTTTCCTTTGTCTTTTAATTGGATATTTTTGTGTCCTTGATTATTGTTTTTGTGCTATTTAGTTTTGTTTTCTGTTGGATAAATTTCAAATAGCCAAGTTATAGGTGAATGATGTATTCTTTTTATCGTTATCAGCTGTGTGTGTTTGTATTTGCTAAGAGCATCTGAGTATGTTTGGTGGAGGATCTGCGGTTGTCATGTAGTAATCCGGTTTTTCAAAGGCTTCTGGTGATATTGTGGATGGATGCTCCGCCAATGTTTTCAATTTCCCTAGCACATTGCAGTAGTTTTTCATAACCAAATAGATTACATAAATATTGGATTTATTCACCTTTAATCTTAGGATCACAATATCACAAGCATTGTATTTTTCTCTGCGCGCGATTAATAATAAATTATCGTGACTATAGGTACGATTCCCATGGCATAGTCATGATACGTAATCCCAAAATTCGAGTGCACGCTGGCGTAACTCGACCCCTAAATTCAAATTAAAATAAACACATTGTGGATAGTGGGTACGGTTCTCGTGACATGATTCACAATGTATTAGTTGTATAACAATTGTATTAGTAAAAAGCGTTTTAAAAGGAATAAAATGCACGTAGGTTTCAAACAATGTTTTAAAATCAGATAAATAGTCCAATAATAATAGTTGAGAGACCGTGCTAAAACCACGGAACCCGAGAATGCCTAACACCTTCTCTCGGGTTAACAGAATTCCTTACCCGGATTTCTGTGTTCGCAGACTGTAAAACAGAGTCAATTTTTCCTCGATTCGGGATTTAAACCGGTGACTTGGGACACCATAAACTATCCCAAGTGGCGACTCTGGATTTTAAATAAAACAATCCCGTTTTGATTGTCACTTAAATTAGAAAAACTCCCTTACCTCCTTCCCGGGGGTAGTAAAAAGGAGGTGTGACAGCTCTAGCGACTCTGCTGGGGACCGAACCCAGAATCTTTGGTTCAGGGTTCAGAATTTGAGCTTAAAATAGCTGTTATGATTGGCTTTCATGATTGTCTGATTTTTTTACGTGTTTGAGCCTAATGTGCTAAATGTTGCTTTTTACTGCTTTTTGATATTATCTGAATTGTATATAAACTGCTATGAAATCCCTCTCTTCTATCTTCTGAGGAGTGCACGCTGGCATGACTTCTTTCTGTTAGTGTCATATCCCAATTTAGAACGAGGTTCGGACAAGTTGCAAAGCCGGATGATCTTTTGGTTACCGGTACACTGCCCCCCCGGCTCGAGTTGTCCGCTCGGGTAAGCCAGGTCTAGAACAATACACCCAGGTTTTAAACCTAGAATAACTCAGCCTCATGCCGGATCCCTAGTAGGAACGCTTGTTTGTATCACGTGCATTTGACTTAGGGGACTCAACACCGGGGTTGGGTCCGTCTAGGACAGGTGCACCCAAATAAAAAAGATTATCTTGATGCATTTTATGTGCTACATGTTGCATTCTTCAAGGGTAAAAGGGGTCATTTAGCGAACCAATGATGGTTGAGGATAAATGAGAAAGAAAAGAGGGTTAAGTGTGAAAATGAAGCAAGTAGGGCCCAATGAAAATGAAAAATCAAAAAAAAATTTGCACTTTCCTGTCATTTTTCCAAAAAAAAAAGAGAAAAAGAAAATCCAATTTTTATTTTATTTTATGTTTCATCATTTTTCAAAAGGACAAAAAATATTTTTTTTCAAATTTGTTTTTTTAAAATTATCTTTCATATTCCATCTTCCCGAACTACGCATACCTGATTCTCTCTTTTGGGGCGGGATACGTAGGCAGCCCTCATAGGGTCCGGTCTTCCTAGTGAGTCTTAGGTTCTTGGCTTCGTGGGATCGTAGCCAAATCTTGCATGTTTAGCCACATTTGGCCACATAAGTTGTTTTTTGCAAATAGGGTTATTCTCTCAAAGTGGCTTGTTATCCAATGTCTTAGAGCCCTAAGTCCATAACAATGTGTCCTTTCAGTTTTAAGGTCCATCCATATGAATTTGCGTGTCTAGACATTTTTGCCCAAATCGACCATTCTTGCAAATAGGTCATTCTTGCAAAGGAGGTTCAATGACCCATGTCTTAGGATGTTGAGTTCACAACTAGGTGTCATATTACCTTAAGGCCCGTCCTTTTGAGTTTGCATCTTTAGCCACTTTTGGCCAAATCGACCATTCTTGCAAATGGATCATTTCTGCAAATTAATTTTGAGCCATGATTATTGGGAGTCTGAAGTCATATAAGTCTTAGTGAGATATTTCATGCTTTTGAGGTCACCTTTGTTGAGTTTGCACAAATAGCCACCCTTGGCCGCGTAGGTCATTTTGCAAAAATAGCTCAATCATGTCTTGCATGTGTCCAATAGGAGGTATTGTGGCGTCGCATTGCGTCTCAAGTCACTACCTCTATTTGGTCTTACTTTTCTCATACAGGTGTGGATTTACTTACCAGAGCATGACAGATACCCCAGGACCATTCCAGTCAGACCGTTGCACACACAAGCTGCTTGAAGAAACTTTTTATTTTTGAGTCTATTTTATGTTGTGTGTTAATTTTTAGTCTTATACAGTAGTATCGAGTCTGTCAGTCTAGTTAAGATTTTCGAGTCTTTTGTTATAGTACTTCCTGTTTTGTATTTGAAAAACCCAAAAAAGTTATAAATGCAAAATCCAAAAGATTTTTGTTTTTTACTAGTTTATTTTATCCATTATTTTTTCGAAACTACGCTTGGTCTGATTCATGTGGAACATGATACGTAGGCAACCTACATAGGGTTCGATCAATTCATTAAAAAAAATTATCAAAAAAAAAAGAAAGAAAAGAAAAGAAAAAAAAAGAATGAATTTATGGGACGCGAGGGGTGAGAAGAAAGAAACTAGTGATAAGTAAAAGAAAAGAGAGGAAGGAAAATGAGCAAGCCAAGGAGTGCTAGTAAAGAAAGATGAGAAGATTTAAATGAACAAAATTGGGATGATGCCAAATGACCTTGTGACCCTTGAAGTCATTCTAGAAGCATTAATTGTTGTAGGTGCATGGAACACACGTGATGTTTTTATCTGATAAATGTACTAACGCTAACATGTTGGCTTTGTTTTGCTCCTATATGATATTTTAATTGTTATCATAACAGAGGGTGGTTAGTTTGTGGCGAGTCATCTGTACAACATATTGTCAAATAGCGAGGTAGCCATGACTGGCAAAGAATTGGACACATGTGTTGTTGATCCGCTTAAGGAGATTGTTGAATCGGAATCGGAACTGAGAGAAAAGGTCTTAGGGTTGAAAGGACATGTGATCGAAATATACCAAGATTGGATTAGTGGGCGTCCTCCACCATTATTTCCCACTAACTACACCGAAAGCCTCGTCACAATTCTGCCACTATCACAAATCCAGATTCCCACTGCTGTTGATATCTCCCCACAACCTTTTCACACTCCACCTTCCAAAACCACCTCCACCCCATATCCCGCTCCTTTGACCACTCATGTTTTTGTAGCTCCTCCACCAGCTACTCTTCCCCGTTCCTCTAGTGAGACTGTGTTCAAAGTCCCTGATGCCCAACGCTATGTTCCAGCGCCAGTTTTCAAGGTCTCAGATCCGTACTCTTATGCTCCCCATTTTGTGCCTCCCAGTGAAACTGTAAAGCTTGCTAAGGCACGATGAGCCTCCCAACATTCTCGTGCGCCTTCACAACAATTTCAGGGACCCAATAACCCTAAAAAACATAGGCATGGAGGGACACAAAGGTTGAAAGATAATTTTACACCAATAGGAGAGTCCTATGCAAGATTGTTTGAAAAATTAAAGCATTATGACAGGTTGCACCTATTCCACCAAATCATGTGGACCCACAAGAAGTTTTGACCCTTCTAAAAGGTGTGAATACCATTCCAATGCCCAGGGGCACAATGTTGAAGATTGTCGTGCTTTGAAAAGGGAGATAGAAAGAATGATTCAAGAAGGGATAATTGTGGTTCAAGGAAATAATACCCCAAGTGTCACACATAATCCTCTACAGGTGCATGGCAACGCACAAATTGTCGGGATGTTTTGCAATGACGAAGGGTTGGTCAAAGGGGTCAATGAGCCATTTGGTGAAGACAATGTGATTGAAGTTGGTGAAGCTCCCAGTAATTTTGATGTGCAGCTCAGTGGCTAAGGTCTCGAGCTTATTAATAAGAAATCACTCATTTCCTCGCCGGGAAGGAGTCTTGGCAGTTCATTTTGACTTTTTTCCTGCTATCTGGTTATTTCGGGGTTGTAGTCCAGATTTTATCTTGTGTGTTTTGGTGATTCAAACCCTTCCATCCTCTTTTGCTTTCTCTAGAACTCTTGTTAGTTAGTTTTGTGTCTCTCAGTTTGTCATCTAGGTTTGTTTCAGTGTTGTTCAAACTCTTCCATCCCTTGGTCAAATGAGATTTTGTTTTTCTGTTATTTGCAGTCTTCGTTTAGTTCTTTTTTTGTATATTGTTCTTTTCAGGCCAGTTCTAATGACATGACATGCATGCGGAGTTTTTAGCCAGATCTTGAAAGCCAATCTAATCATGGAATAATGAAACACGGTTTTGAATATGATAAAAGATGCATTTGAGGAAACAAGTAAAGATTCACACATGTTGAGATAACTTGAAGCTTGAATTGAGTGAAATTGAGGCAATTAGTATGAGAAATTAAGAGGTTGATAAAAACATACAACAAGGGAGTGTGTATCAAACAATTTGAGGTTGATCAGTCAGTGTTGAAACACATCCTTCCGCATCAGGCTGAAGCAAAAGGCAAGTTCGCCCCAAATTGGCAGGGGCCGTTCATCGTAACGAGAGTGTTTTCCAATGGTTCTTTGTATTTAGCAGATATAAAAGGCAAATGTGTAGATATGGCTATCAATTCTGATGTAGTCAAAAGATATTATGTATGATTTCTTTTGTTTAAATTGTGTTTGTTTGTACCTGGCATGTTTGAAGATTGGAATGACGAAGGCATTTTATTCTGCTATCTAAACACTTTACCCTTTGTTACCCCTTTGATCCTTATATATTTTCTTTCATACCCCTCTTTTGGAATCAGTAGAAAAGTTCAGAAACACAGACACAAAAGGTAAATAAAGAAGGAACAGAGGAAAGGATAAGAGAAAAAGAGAAAGAAAGGAATGAAAAAGAGTGGAAAAAAGAAAGAAGAAGAAAAAAAAAAAAAGAAAAAAAAAAAAAAGAAAAAAAAAGAAAGAAGAGAAAAAGAGAAAAGTAACAACAACAAATCAATTCCTATGACATGAACTATGTTCGACCTGACTCCTTTTAAGGATACGTAGGCAGCCTCACGGTTCGGTCCCATCCAAATAAAAAAAATTCAAATGCCCCCCTGCAAAGAAACTGGGGCAGAAGTTGTGGCTATATAAAAGATCTGATTCCAAAAGTTGTAATTGTGAACCACTCAATTTGTTTTGAGCCTTTATCCTTTCTTTCTAACCCCATCCAAAAGCCCGCATTACAGTCCAAAGGAAGACCTTCCGACCAATATTTGAGAGTGCCAAGTCAAGCGAGACAGAGGTATGATTCACACCAGGGGCAACACTCCGTGCCGCACAAAGGAAAAACAAATAAATGAGAGAGTCTTGTTGGTGAAAACCCTCACGGGCACCCTAGGACGATGGAAAGATGAGAGAAGTCAAAATGAGAGAGTCTTAGTGGTGAAAACCTTCACGGGCACCGTAAGGCGAAAGTGAGTTGAGAGATGAACAAATGAGAGAGTCCTATTGGTGAAAACCCTCACGGGAACCCTAGGACGACGAAAAGATGAGAGAAGTCAACATGAGAGAGTCTTATTGGTGAAAACCTTCACGGGCACCGTAAGGCGATAGTGATTTGAGAGATGAACAAATGAGAGAGGTCCGTTGGTGAAAACCCTTCAAGGCACCGCAAGCCGAACAAGGTCAGTGACTTGGCGAAGAGATTGGGTTATGGAGATCCCGGGCATAAGATATGACAACTGAAAGTTGATTGGTTGGACAGGCTGGACTAATTAATCCGAAATGCATGTCATGATCATTAGAGTCAGCCGCTTCACTCAGATAAGTCTTTTTTTCATTCTTCTTCACATAGGTATCTTTGTTCAAAATTTTCCTTCGTTCCTTCTGCCAAAATCACTTCATCGTGCTCTTTGAGTCTATCTTTATGAGTCTCTTTCGAGTTATCCCTTGTTGAATAAGCAGGAAAGAATTCCAAAGCCTACTGCCAGCTTTTAAAATTGCACAAAGCGGAGTTCGACCAAGCACATCACAAGTGACATGATTCAAAATGAGTAGTATGGTGATAACTGAAGTTCAGGTGATAAGGTGATTCTTGAATTTTAAAAAAATACAAAGATTTGGAAACTTTCAGAATGAAAACACAATGCAACAAGTGAATGTAAGAGATTCAGGTCATCCAGAGGTTTTGTGGTCCAGTTTCGACCAAAAGGTCAAACAATCCCTTGCTGGACCGTAACAACTCATCAGATTGAAGCATGGCAGTGGCAGAAGCAGACACTCAGCAATGATGCCACAAACTAACCACCATGTTTTCAAACTAACAAGATTTTATTTGTCTGAAACAGGGGCAAGAAAATTTGTCTGATTTGCGGGGACCCTCCATGAGGAAAACATGGTTCAGGGGCAAGGCATTTTGTTCTTTTTGTAGAGATCATCCAGAAAAGAGAGCATGACTCAAGTAAGTACATTTTAAGTTCTCAGGACCCTCCTGGAAAATGGGATTTAGTTTCAAAATTATCAAGACCCTCCTAGATAATGGGATATAGGTTTCAAGTTTTCAGGACCCCTCCTGGACAATGGGAATTAGTTAAAATTAAAAACATCCATGAGCAACAAGATCTAGCATAAGCTCTACCTTGAGGAAATATAGTTGGCTTTAGAGTTTTCATTCTTAAGATGAGATTCAATTTGAAATTTTCAGTACCCTCATGGAAATGGGATTTAGTTTAAATTCTTAGAAATTTTGGGTAACATGATTCAACTAACACTCAGAAATGTTCCTAATACAAACTGGGGCAGAAAATTTTCTTTGTTTTGTCTGTTGTATTGTGATTGCAGGCACCCACCGGGAGAATAGGGTCAACTTTCGGTTTATATTTTCAAGTTTAAGAGGCATCGGGAGCCCGCCTGAAGAACAGGGTCAATGTTTAACTTTCAACTTCCTAGTTCAAGAAGCATCAGGAGAATCCCGCCTAAAGAACATGGTCAAATTTCAAATTACAAGTTCAAGTCAAAGAGGCATCAAGAGCCCGCCTGAAGAACGGGGTAAGTATTCGGTTTTCAAGTTCGAGTTTTGGCAATCAGGCGCCCATTTGGAGAACAAGGGAACACAGTTTCAAGTTTTGGTAATCAGGCACCCACCTGGAGAACAAGGGAACACAATTCAAGTTTTGGAAATCAGGCGCCCACCTGGAGAACAAGGGAATACAATTCATGTTGTGGAAATCATGCGCCCACTTGGAGAACAAGGGAATACAGTTCAAGTTCCGGCAATCAAGAACCCACATGGAGAACAAGGGAATGCAGTTCAAGTTGTGGAAATCAGGCGCCCACCTGGAGAACAAGAGAATACAGTTCAAGTTCCGGCAATCAAGAACCCACATGGAGAACAAGGGAATGCAGTTCAAGTTGTGGAAATCAGGCGCCCACCTGGAGAACAAGAGAATACAGTTCAAGTTCCGGCAATCAGGCGCCTACCTGGAGAACAAGGGAATACAGTTTCAAGTTTTTGGTAATCAGGCGCCCACCTGGAGAACAAGGGAATAAAATTCGAGTTTTGGAAATCAGGCGCCTACCTGGAGAACAAGGGAATACAGTTTCGAGTTTTGGCTATCAAGCACCCACCTGGAGAACAAGGGAATACAGTTCGAGTTTTGGTACAAGTTCAAGTTGTGGAAATCAGGCACCCACCTGGAGAACAAGGGAATACAGTTTCGAGTTTTGGTAATCAGGCACCCACCTGGAGAACAAGGGAATACAAGTTCAAGTTGTGGAAATCAGGCGCCCACCTGGAGAACAAGGGAACACAGTTTCAAGTTTTGGTAATCAGGCGCCCCCCTGGAGAACAAGGGAACACAATTCAAGTTCTGGTAATCAGGCGCCCACCTAGAGAGCAAGGGAATACAGTTCGAGTTTTGGCAATCAGGCGCCCACCTGGAGAACAAAGGAACACAGTTTCAAGTTTTGGTAATCAGGCGCCCACCTGGAGAACAAGGGAATACAATTCGAGTTTTGGCAATCAGGCGCCCACCTAGAGAACAAGGGAATACAGTTTCGAGTTTTGGTAATCAGGCGCCCACCTAGAGAACAAGGGAATACAGTTTCGAGTTTTGGTAATCAGGCGCCCACCTAGAGAACAAGGGAATACAGTTTCGAGTTTTGGTAATCAGGCGCCCACCTAGAGAACAAGGGAATACAGTTTCGAGTTTTGGTAATCAGGCGCCCACCTAGAGAACAAGGGAATACAATTCGAGGTTTGGCAATCAGGCGCCCACCTGGAGAACAAGGGAACACAGTTTCAAGTTTTGGTAATCAGGCACTCACCTGGAGAACAAGGGAATACAGTTCGAGTTGTGGAAATCATGCACCCACCTGGAGAACAAGGGAATACAGTTCAAGTTTTTGGCAATAAGGCGCCCACCTGGAGAACAAGGGAATGCAGTCCAAGTCTCGGCAATCAGGCGCCCACCTGGAAAACAATGGAACCCATTTCAGAATTCAATTCGTGTTAGCAACAACAGAAGCTCGCCTCAGAATGTGACTCGACAATACAAGATGACCAACAGAAGTAGTCTCAATCTGGAATAAAAGAAGAAAAACAAAAAGAAGTATCCAAGTGCAGAAGTAGAGACAAGATATGGATTTCCAAGACATAACTGAGTCACAAGCTTTGCATGTCCCGTCGTGCTTCGTCGAAGCCGTGGAAAAATAAATCAGCACCTACAACTAGCAAGCGCCAAGGTTCAAATTTAAAGTCTGCATGAAGACCATTCAAACTCAAGATCAAGATTCAGAAGACTTATAGATAGGAATCTTGTAACCCATAGTTGAAAGGTTTAGTTAGTCTTTTCATTTTTGATTTTGATGTAATAACAGGGCCGCAGACCGGAACCTCGACGGAACGGAACCTCAATCGGCTTTACACCTCGGTATACTCCATCACTCTTCCTAACTCTGAACTACACGTGGCCTGATTCCTTTATAGCCAAGGATATGTAGGCAACTCAGATACCAGGGCTCGGTCACATTCTCCTTTTCTATAAGTTTTTTGTCTCTCTAAATAAGGTTCAGGTCAAAAAACCCGTCTAGTCGTTCTTTGTCTGAAAACTCTTCGTGTTTCCAGTCAAAGAGAGGCAGCTGTAGACGTGTAATTTTTGACCCTCCCAGAGATTTTATACATTTTAGCGTTTAATATTTAGTTTAGGCCTAATATACGTCATTTTAGCTAGTTTTAACTCTTTTACTTTATTTTAAGTACAAAAATTAAAAAATACAAAAAATGAGTTTATTTTAATATTTAATTAATTAAGTTTAAATTAATATTTTAGAATTATAAATTTTGTATCATTTTTAAAAAGAATAGTATGTTTTGGGTTGTAAAGTCCATTTTCGGGTCTTTGGCCCAATTTCGAAAGCCCATTCCCATTCCCCTTAGTCCAATACCCACTAACCTAACCCTAAAACTTATACTCCTTCTTAAATACTACACCCTATTAGGAAGACTACACATTAGACCCTTTAACAAAAGATATACCCATAAGAACAAAAAGGGAGACAACCGGGAAGGCAGCAGCTTCCCAATGCCCTCACCCCATCTCCGCCGCCGACCAACCTCTATTCCCACCCATTTCCCCAACGCCAACTCGCCAGAAACCAGAACTAGTCGCCGCCTCTTCTTCTTCCCGTCACCATCGACACAAATCATGCAACTCCACCATAACATACACCCTTTAGAAGACCCCTCCCAAACGCCATAGTCGCCGCCTAGTTTCCACCCTCAACCAGTACCCCCTCACCTTCTTCTTCACGACCAAGTCACCACCCAGCAGCACCCGCGCACACCCCACCTTCGCCTGCCGTCACCACCGAACTCTCCGAAAATCCGGCAAACACCACCACAACCGCCACCCTCCCCATCTTCTTCAACCCATTGCCGCCACGACCCCACGCACATAC
>ML260148.1:4051-115779 GCA_005239495.1 Nicotiana undulata | reverse complement strand
CTCAAGAAATGCCCGGCAAGGGTCTCAGCTATAACCAATTACCTCAATCACGTACTCTACACTTGTATGATCATTCGTATCAACACTCCTCAAACTCAACAGCCAATACTTTCAATCAAGAATAAACTACCAAGTAAAGACAATCTCATAATATGCTAAACATGGAAGAAATACTGCAATTTCTATCAAAATAGACTCACGGGCATGCTTGACACACATTGCATAGGTACTCGTCACCTCACCTATGCAATGAACATGATAATCACTTAGCACATAGCAAATAATACCTATTCCCTCACCAAAGTTAGGCAAGACACTTACCTCGGTCCAAAGTATAGCAATCAACCCTCTAAGACCGTCTTTCCTTTATAATCCGACTCCGAAACAACGATATCTAGGCATAATTAATTCAATAATATCAATAAAGACTCAATAACACAATCCCATAGCCTAGATATTCAATTTCTAGCATTCTTCCAAAAATACCAAAATTCGACCCCGGGCCCGCTTGGTCCAAACTCGAGGTTCGGACCAAAACCCAATCACTCATAACCCCACGAGTTAAAATATATGATTTGGTTCAAGATCCGACCCTAAATTGAGGTTGAATCACCCAATTTTCTCAAAAACCTAACACTACCCAAAAACCCAATTTCTCACTTTGATTTCATGTTTTTAGGCCTAGAATCTAGTGATTAATGATGGAAAATGGAAGAAGACGATGTAGAAAATATTTACCCACAAGGCTATGGAGGAAGAATTGGCTTGGAGGTCCTCAATGGAGGTTGGGGAAGAAAGAGGAGGCTGAAAATAATGAAATCCCGTGTAGAGTGTTCTGTTTTTGGATTTTCTAAATAACTGGGCAAAAATGTACATCGCGATCGCGGAAATAGGAATGCGATCGCGGAGAGTCTGGTTCACACGCACTGCGATCGCGAAGAAGGACCTGGAATTCGCCTACACTGCGATCGCGAAGACATGAATGCGATCGCGTAGCCCAAATACCCCTCCCTATGCGATCGTGAACAAGACCTTGCGATCGCGAAGGGTACCTAGACAGCCCCCCACCCAGACTACCCTCACTCTATGCGATCGCAGGAGAGGGAGATGCGATCGCGGGAGGCATCTGGGCATAAGTCTGCGATCGCGGAGGCAATCATGCGATCGCAGAGAACAACAGTTGGGTCCCTCAGGATAAGCCTATGCGATCGCAGATTCAAGGGTGCGATCGCAGAGAAGAAAACACCAGACACCAGATCTGACTTCAAGACACCAGATTTTTTGACTCTTTAACACCCCGTTAGCTACCCGAAACTCACCCGAGCCCTCGGGTCTCAAAACCAAAAACACTCACAACTCCCAAAACATCCTACGGACTTATTCAAGCTTTTAAATCACCAAAATATCATCAACAACAAGGAATCAAACCTTAAAACTCATAGAATTTTCTCAAAACTTCATAAAGCTTAACTTATCCGATTTCAATCCGAATCACGTCATTTCAAGTCCGTTTTACACCAAATTTCAAAGATAAGTCACATAACATATAATAAACCTGTTCCGGGCTTCGAAATCATAATACGGGCCCGGTAACACGGTTTTTACATAATAATTCATTTTCAAAATCCTTTATTATTTTCAGAAAATAATTTTCTTTAAAAGTTCATTTCTCGGGCTTGGGACCTCGGAATTCGCTTCTGGGCATACGCCCAAGTCCCATATTTTCCTACGGACCCTTCGGGACCGTCACATCACGGGTACGGGTCCGTTTACCAAAAATATTGACCAAAGTCAATTTTATTCAATTATTCAATTCAAAGTTCCATTTTTATCAAATTTTCACATAGAAGCTTCCCAGCTACATGCTCGGGCTGCGCACGCATATCGAGGTGAGATTAACGGAGGCTTTCGGGGCCTCGGAACACAAATTTAGCTAGAATTACTTAGAATGACCTTTTGGGTCATCACAAGTTATGTGCCATGTGTGTGTGAGGTTTTATGTATTATGTACATTGCATTTGATTTCTAGAACTTTCCCCCTGTGTTTTCAAAACAAAATAGTAGCTTTGTTTAGTATTGGTAGTGATATAGGCATTTCTTTGTTGAGCCAGTTAGCCCACCTAATTGTTATGTATCGGTTAACCCCGTTGAGCCTGTAATCCTGTTTCTTTGGAAACCACATTACAAGCCTTACCCATTTGTTTTAATTAACCATCTATTTGAACCATTTACCTCTCGTGAGCACTTAAAATTATTATAAACTTTGCAATAGTTGAAGTGTGGGGTGGTTGGTTTGGCTTTTGAGTGGAACTATTGAAATATGAGAAAGTGCATTGTTTTGAAAAATTAAGAGCCACTTGAACTATAAGAAAAGAAAAAAAAAAAGACAAAAAAGTTAATTGTATGATTGTGAAAAATGTTCTATGTTAGTGGTAAATCTTGATGTATTTGTGCTTAAAGAAGTGAGAGTTAGTGTTTATTGATGTGAAGGTGGAGTCATGGTTTGACATAAGTGTGAGATTTGAATCATGAAATGTATGTATTAAAGTGCTTATGGAGGTGTAGTCGCTCTTATATCTAATTTTACATACTCGTCCCGCAACCTACATTACAAACAATTAAAGTCCTACTTGATCATTGACTGAATGAGCTCAATTAGTATAGTAGTACACTACGAGCAAGCCTATGGTTCATCTTGTGTAGCATATGAATGTTATTTCGGAGAGTGAGTGGATTCTTTCTATCTTGAGTTCCTAATTATTCTTAACTTCTATTGTGTGTGTGGAAGTACTCTCTATTGTTATGTGAGGGCACTTGACTCATGAAGGAAAGGTAATGCTTGACCTCTATGTTGGAGTAAGTGAGCGGGTTATAAATAATGCGTGGTGCTTTGAGTCAAATCTTGAGGCGAGGATGTTACGTAAGAGTGCTTAGTCTATTTTAAATATTCTTGGTATGATGAACTAGGAGAGTTGTTTAAAAAGGTTGTGTCTTTATAAAGTGTACTTTAACTGCTCGAGGAAGATCAAGGGTTTAAGTGTGAGGTGTTGATGGTAGGCTATAATATCGTGTTTTAGTAGCTTATTACATTTCAATTTTCTGCACTTTAATTGAGTTTGAGCTTTAATCGCTAGTGTTTTGCACTAATCGTGGGTTTTATACCTTTTAGGAGGTTTCCGAGAAATATAGATATTAAAGAATGAATTTGAGCTATTTGGAGCTTTGAATTCTGAGTAAAAGCCCAAGGGATTAAGTCGGGATTGCGTTCGGGGGTCAAAAACCACGCCTGGATATCAAAAAGGGAAAAAAATCCGGACTCTGAGAAAACAATACACCCGCGGCGCGTGGTGCGGCGCGCCTGTGTAAAATCCCTGCTGCCTATCAGTAACAACTCTCAGAAAATCCCTACAAATGCCACGTATGGCGCGTCACCCCATGCGGCGCGCCTGTGCCATATTTACATAATATTTTCCTATTAGCGCAGGAGAAGGTATTTTCGTCTGGGCCCGACCCTACTTGATATAAATACATGAGAAATGTCATTTTTGGGAATTTTGACACATCTAAGACCTAAGGAGGCTAAGTAGGAGGTGGAGAAGCGAAAGCACAAGGAATTCATCATTCAATCCTCACTCAAGACAAGAGTTTGGATCATTTTATGTTTTTCATTATATTTGTGATGAATTACTCCATATCTATGGAGTAGTTCTTCTTTAGGGATTGATGGATTTGGTGTATTGATATTTATTTTTGGATATTAACTCTAGTTTTTATGTATTGAATCGTTTTAATTGTTGCATCAATTTTCACATGTTCGTGTAATCGAGAGAGACGTAACTTGTGATATCTTTGCATTATCTTGTGAGTTGAATTCATTATTTTGTCTTAGTAATCGAAAGAGGCTAGTTGAATCATTGATTAAACCTAGTTAGGAGGATAATTGAGAGAGGTTACTTCTAAAGACTAATCAACTACGAATTCTTGCGTATCTTCACCGAGCTTAAATTGGTTCATATTGTAAAGTTGAGACTTAATCGAGAGAGGAGTTTCTACTGAACGTTTGAACTAATAATTGTGTGAATTCGGGAGACTCATTTGAACATTAGAAGTGAATTAACTAGGGTTAAATCCTAGACAATTATCTTGGACTTATCCAATCAACCCCTATTTTCTCCCATTGATATCTTCCTTGCTTACTTTTGTTCGATTGTCATTAGTCAATTGGATCTAGATTCTTAGTTAATTTTAGTTTTAATTCACATAATTCTCAACTGTTGATCATCTTGGATAGCAATTAAGCTAGAAACTACGAAAATACTGTTTAACTCCAATCCTTGTGGATACGAATTATACTATACTATCTTTGACTAGTAAGCATATTTAGGTGTGTGTTTTAAGCTCATCAATCTGCTTTTAATTTCACTGAAGAATCGAGATGAGCAGACAAAGGAGTATATTGTAGGAAATTATATTATCTTAGTAGATCCATAATAAACTATCTTAGTGAAATTAAAACTCCATCATCATTATACTATACCTATAACTTAGAAAGTAATGCATGTTGCCCAAGTCTTTTATTCTGAAAGTCATATAGGAACTATTTTAGAGACTTAATCTCATTAAGGTCAATCCCTGTGATTATGAATCATCTACATATACTGTCATAAATACAATTGAACTTCCCTCTTTCTTGTAAAACAAGGAATAATCAAGTAAGTTGTGCATATAACCTTTGAAGCATAGTGCTTCAGTCAATTTTTCATAATACAATCTACTTCCTACTTAATCTCATATAGGGATTTGTTCAACTTGCATATCCGCCTTGTTTATCTACAACCAGCCCAGGTGGTTCCTCTATGTAGAATTCTTCATGTAAATCTTCATGGAGAAAAGTATTTTTTACATCCAACTGAAATACTTGTCATCCTTTCTTAACTCCCGCCCTAACTAAAACTCTGACGGTTGTCATTTTTATCACCGGTGAGAAGGTTTTTGTGTAGTCTATCTCAGCTTGTTGCATATATCCTTTCACAACCAATTTAACCTTGAATATTTCAACACTCTCATTTGCCTTGTGTTTAATTTTATATACCTACTTGCAACCTATGACTTTCTTCACAACTAAAAGTGGTACTAAAATTCCAAGTATAATTTGTGTACAAGACCTCAAACTCTTGTGTCATTGTTGTCTACCAAGAAGGATTGATGACTACCTTCTCATATGAGTCATGCTTCTACTCATGCAAAATGTTGCTTGCCAATTGGTGGTTGTCAGGAAGTAATGCATTAAAAGAAAAATATTGCACACTTGGAACAAAGGTAAAAAAGTAAAGTGTGTACTTTGTCTATAACTTGAGGGATTTGGTTACATGTTGAGTATTAAATATACATAGGCTTTCAAGTATATGGGGGTCTTATGTGTTCTAGCAGGTCTGGTTGGAGTTGGGTTGTGTTGGGATTGGCTAAGTGTAGATAAACTATTAAAAATAGATACACTAAATCGACTATGGTCTTGCAAGGGTGATTTACGTGAGGATTGATCATTATCATTCAAGGGTATAAGTGACAGATCATTGCCACGCAAGTGACACTTGTAGCATAATGACTTATGGAAATATGAAGTATCATAGACTGAGGAGAAATATTTGTTGTACTTGAATTCATTTAAGATGACAAAGGGGAACGTTCTTCCATAGCCGGAGACACAAGCCGCTACTCCTTTAGAAATGGGGAATCCGCAAGGAAGGATAGGACACAGAATAAAGATCTAAAGTTATTCATCGGATGTAATCGAGAACCGAAAGATGTCTGTCAAAGAGCGAGAAATTCAAAGATAAGGAAAAAGGAAATATATTTTCATGAAAGTTTACATCTCTTGAAGTATTATCTTCTTTGTAGGATTTTGTTCCAAAGGAATATCCCACAAACATACAAGGTATTAAAAAAAACCTTAGTTCAAACTTATTTGTGACTGTTTAGGGTGGTAGAAAAATAAAGAAAATCAAAACTCCTAAAATGTAATGGTTGAGCTTCTTCATGTAAAACATCTCAAAAGGGGAAGTTATTGTCAAGAGAAGATGAGATTAATTTATTTATCAAATATGTCGAGTTTGGATACATTCTCCCTAGTATCTCAGGGGCAATTTTGATTGGAAAAGTATTGTCATTGGTGTCTCAAGTAGGTATTTGTATTTTTTTCTACTATATTATTTTGCTTAGGTGTGTAGGGGAATGTATTTCTGGTGTGCAATTCCTTTAGATTAGTAAAATAAGACAACCCCAAAGTTAGTGAACATTAATCCAATATGAGTTTTGACATATTTGATTGAGGTGTTAAACTGTTTTTCTACCATAGCAGAAAATGCTTTAATAACATGTAAGGAATTGCTTTTATAACTTAGGAGATATGTCATTGTAGATCTAGTGTAATCATCCACAAGAGTTATGAAGTATTTATAACCTTCACCGGTAACAACATGATAAGGTCCCCACAAGTCAATACGTAGAGCTCAAAGGTTTTAGTCATAGATGTAATTTTCAGTGGAAAAGATAGTCTAGTTTGTCTAGCCATAACACATAAGGGACAGAGAAAAGGTTGTTTGGGGAAATGGTTAAATAGTATAGATGAGATATCCTTCATTTTGACAAAAGGCACATACCCTAATCTATTATTTTATAAAGAATCAACGGTATCATCAGTTATCAAGAAAATATTAAGCATAGAACAACTACTTCCTTATTTGAATTTGAAGTATTTATAACAGAACGTGAATTAAAAAGGACATTATTTACATGCGTGTGACATGAAACAGAAGGGTTTGTACATAATCAAAAACAAAATTACCAGCATGAAGAGAAACAAAATTATCTGTGCAAGTTTTTGAAAACTTAAAATACGAATAATCTTTTGCTTTACTAATCCCCAAAGGCCTCTTTTGTGAAGGGGTTGTGATGACACGATAGGTCATCTAGAGTTTTAAGCCTTAATTTTTTATTTCAAAACATCATATAACTTCTGTTAGCCTTCCTCCATTTGCGTAGTCCGTGCCTTTTTTCCGAAAAATATTTATGTGAAAAATTGATTAAAATGTGAATTATGCCTTAAAAATTGCATTTGAGTTGACTTCGATCAACGTTATAATCAAAGGAACCGAATCCATATTTTGATGGTACTGATAGGTTCGCATCGTGATTTGGGACTCGAGCGTATGCCCAGAATTGAATTCGGAGGTCCCCAGCTCGAATTATCGCAATTTGTTGAACATTTGAAGTTTAAAGGTTTAAATAATTTATAAATTTGACTGATGTTTGATCTTGTTGATACCGGGTCCGTATTTTTGTTCTGAATTTTGGTATTAGTCCATTACTATATTTATGACTTATTTGCCAAATTTGGTGCAAAACGAAAGTGATTTGATGTGACTCGGACGTCCGGTCGTTAAAATAGAAATTCTTAAAGTTCATTAAAAATTTCACTTGATTTGGTGTCCGATTCATAGTTCTAGGTGTTACTTTGGCGATTTGATCACGTGAGCGAGTTCGTATGAGTTTTTTGGACTTGTGTGCATGTTTGGTTCGGAACCCCGAGGGGTCGGGCGAGTTTTCGATAGCCTACAAACTCTTTGAACTTAGAAATTTTTTGGTTTCTTGAGCTTCTGTTGTATCTGGTGTCATGTGCTTCGCGATCGCGAAGGGGAGTTGGGACACATGAGGTTTTTCTTCATCGGGAACGCAATAGTTGGGTCACGAACGCGGAGTGTTGGGGCTTTTACCCTTGAATGTGGCCACCATCTCGCGAACGCGGCACTAGGATCACGAATGCGGGGGCAAGTGGGTGCAAGCCTTCACGAACTCGAAGAGTAATTCTTGAACGCGTAGGCCAATGGGCCGTTGTGCTTCGCCATCGCGTCAGGCCCTTCGCGAATGCGAAGAAGGCCTGACGCTAGTGATTTAAAACAACCCAAAAACGGGATTTCTTTCTTTTTTCATAAACTCTCCATTAGAACTCGGCCTAGAGGTGATTTTGAAGAGAAAACTCAACATCAATTCATAGGTTTGTACACTTTAACTCATTTTCTTTCATTTCTAACATCACCTTAGCTTTGATCTTTGTTATTCCATGGTAGAAAACTAGGGATCTAGGAAGAATTGGTTCTAACTCATTGGTTTTTCTTGCTTCCCCCCCCCCCCCCCCCCCCCAAATGTTATATATATATTGGCTACATGGTAAGGGAGAGTGTTAAAGCACGAAGGGTAATTACCATGTCGGTTATTGTTTCATTTATTGATTTATACATAATAAGGAAGAGAGTTGAAGCACGACGGATGATGTCATGCCGTATTTATCGTTTCATGATGAAATTGAGAGTAAAATCATGACGGGTGATGTCGTTCCGTATTTATCATTTTATGGAGGGATTGAGAGTAAAAACACGAAATGTGACGCCATGCCATTGTTATTGTTTCATGGTGAGGTTGAGAGTAAAAGCACGATGGGTGATGCCGTGCGTCTTTAATTATTATGTTTTCTCTGTTTTCATTGGTTGAAGGTTTATTGACCGTTTCATGTTGTCATTTCCTATTGCAGTTACCGTATCTTGTACCCCTTTTCATGTCCCCTCCAAATCATACATGTTTAATCTTTATTTGTTGTTATGTCGTACATATATTTTCGTCTGCACAAGTTTAATTACGTGGGTGTACTGTCAAGCCTCGTCAAGGTTAGGCTCGACACTTACGGAGTACATTGGATCGGTTGTACTCATACTACACTCTACACTTCTTGTGTAGATTTTGGTACCGGTCCCAGCTGTCCGTGAGACGCATCAACTCAGATTAGCTTATTTGGAGACTCAAGGTAGATATGCTGGTGTCCGCAGACCTTTAAGTCCCCTTCGTACTTCTTTATATATTGTTCATCTCATTCGAGTCAGTTGTATTTATTTCATACTCAATTTGTAGAACTTCTAGAAGCTCGTGTACTTGTGACTCCAGATCTGGGTTATGCTAGATATTGGATTATTATGCTATTTCGTACTTTATTTTGGCTCTATTTCTGTTTAATTGGTTTTACTTATTTGAATTGTTTAAAAACTGGCTCAAGGATTTCTCAAACGTTGGCTTGCCTAGAAAGTGAAATGTTAGGCGCTATCACGGTTCCGAAGGTGCGAATTTCGGACCGTGAAAGGGACATGCAGATGGAAATATGAAAATTTGGTAAAGATAACAAGACAATCAAGCTGAAATGAACGAAAAGAGATTAGGTTATATTTAACACTAGGCACAAAAAGGACCCATTTTAAAGTAAATTTAGACTGATCGCCAATATCACTTCTACCTTATATTCATTTGGTAATGAAACTAGAAAGGAGTAAACTAAAGTTCTAGTGTTGGTTAACTAGGATTTCTTAAAGGTTAGGTGATTTGTGGCTCCAGAATCTAGAATCCATGAATCAGTATTTGGTTTAAAACATTCATATGAGTGATACTATGCTCATTGGAAGCATAACAAGTCACAATACATGTAAAGTTAATTGCCCCATTAGTCATGTTGATATTTTTAGAACTGTGTCTTGCATTTCTATGGAAGTTCTCTAGCAGATTTAGTAGTTGTCCACAATGTTCCTCGATCGCAAAGTAGACAAGGCATGTTTGGATTATAATTTCCTAGAGGTCATTATTTCTAGTTGTGCTCTTTTTGCAGTTTGTTTTAAAATAGCTATTTTCTAGTTGAATCACATTTAGGGCAGTAAAATCCATCACAAGCTGACTTTGAGGCTTTACCTCTCTCTGTTTTTCCTCCTGCATAAGAATTGAAAAGGCTTAATCTAGGCTATAAAGTTAGTTGTGTCAATTAGTCTATTAGTGGAATTTAGTGGCATTGACGGAGTAGTTGGTTACCAGTTGGACTTGGTGGAGCCTTCTATAAATAAGGGTTGTACATATGTTAATCATTGAGTTATTCATTCTTTTTGCTCAATTCTGAAAGTTTCTCTTATTCTCTTTTTCTCATGTTTCTCTGCTTCCGCCCTTAAGTATTAGTCTAAGCTCAATTATATGTTTGATTTGCAAAATTGGACATGGTATCATAGCTAGAGCTCCGATTCTCAGTCTAAGTCTTAGTCAGTTTGTACTAATTTTTTTGTTTCCAATCGATTAAATATCTCAGATCGTATTTCCCAAGATTGAGTTTTTTTTTGAAAATTCATCCTGTTATAAATGGAATTCTATTTAAGGTGAATGTCTATATTTTAGAGAAATCTTAAAGATTTTACTTGGTGGCTAAGTCACTCTTTCCTTATAAATAGAGGGGTCGTATTTCATTGTAATCCATCCCAAAATAAATAAGAATTCTCTGTCTACTTTTCTTTGCAATACTCTTTTCTTCTTTTATTGTTTTATAACACGTTATCAGAACGAGTGTATAACCAATTGAGTAGAAGCTTTGGGATTGAGCATAATGATTGTCAATTGTTCCATGAACTTCCTTCATGATTAAATTCTGGATTTAAGGTAAGAATTTTACTTTATTTTTCTGTTTTAAATTCTTGAAATTCTATAATTTGATTTTAAATACAAGCAAAGACAATAAACTTTGATTATAACTCTAATAGAGTTTGCAAGAAATTATAACCTCCTGAAGTGGTAAAATTTCTATGGCTCGCCGTGATCAAATTCATGTATGATTGTAGGCAAAGATGTAAAAATCCGTCCCATTGAATTTGCTTCATTCTCATTCCCCTTAAGAGAATTTGATAGCAATATGTGATAAGTTTGAAAGAAGATAAAATTATTACCGTGAAGGTATCAATGGATGTGGAAATGGCAATAGACGAAATTATAATCGTCATCATTGTGATAGTGAGAATAATAAGGATTTTCAAAATAATTCTTCACTATGTGAAAGTAATATTTGACATGAGATTTTGTAAAGCACATATAGATGATTATGGTCCATTCATGATGTGAATGTGCCAACATCTGATTTATGTATACATATTCATTATTGGAAGAATATGAACGTGCTAGTGGTAGTGAATATACCACACTCACCTTTAAAAGGAGGTTTGTGATGAAATAAAAAAATAATTTCATTATTATGGCATGAATGGTGATAGTAGCCTATATTATGCAATGCAGATGCTATTTATGCTCTAAATTAACCATGCTTTATTGATGTTTTGAATGCTAAAAGATAACAAAATGCTCTAATTGAGATTTTTATGCTTTGAAGGACTACTCTGATCTAGGAGGGAGATAAAGAGTATTTTAAAGTCGAATTTGTACATACAAGGCCAATCGAGGATAGCCCGGATGAAAAAGAGCAAGAAAAGGCAAAGATCACATTGAAGTCCAGGACCGCGACCGCGGCCAACAACAGTGAGGTTCAAAACGATTGCGGTTGGGACCGCGACCGCGGTCGGGCGTGATGCTGCCAAGAAGCTTAGGGCTAAAGTGTAATTTGCTGGAAAGTTAACCCAACCCTATATAAACCCAAAAACTCGCCCAAAGTCAGTTTCAAGCTTGTTTTAGACTCAATTGGAGGCAAGGCCAAGTGAGAGGAGATCAAGTCATCTTTGGAGTTTTTCATTCTACTTTCTTTTATCATTAATTGTGAATTATGAACCAGCTTATTATTTTATCTTGTTTTAGTATGAGTAGCTAAACATTTAGTCTAGGGTTTTGATGGAACCTATTGAAGGATGAAATTCTTGCTATGTTAATGTAGATTTGCCAAAGTTTAATCTCTATTTGTTCAACTACATGCTTGTTCTAGTTAATTGAAGGGCCCTCAATTAGCTGTGCCTATTTAGTATGTATTACTCGGCAGAGAGTGCATATTTATGTCGTGACGTATATGAGGGATCAATAACGAAGGGTTTAAAGGTGAGATTAGGGATAACAAAACCTTGGGTGTGATCTAAGTGAGCTGTAATTAAAGCTAGCTAGCGTAATTTAGGAGAATATGTCTAGTATATTGTCGTAATTACTCGGGAGAGATTTACGACAGTCAGAGTGCTCATGATCGATAGAGAAGATTAAGAAAATTTATACCAAACATAACGGAAGGGATTCCAACAATAGGGGAAATCATAACCTTAGATCATTTCAATTATTGTTTACAACCCGTTCTTAGTTAGCTCTTAGTCATTATAGTTTCATTAAGTAATAGTTAGTAAGAAAACCACCCATTTGTTATCTAAATATCTTGGGAAGTTGATTACGTGGAATTGTGTGGGTATGATAGCAGTAATTGATAGGTTAATTCCCTATGGGATTCGACTCCAGACTTGTAAATCAGATTATATTTACAACGACCGCTTTGTCCTTTTTATAAGGCATAGTTGGGCGTGATCAAATTTTGGCGTCGTTTCTGGGGAAATTAACGGTGTTATCAATTACAGTTAAAAAAAGTGCAAAAATTCTTAGTGTAGTCAATTTTCTTCACTTTCAATCAAACACATTGAAATTTTAACGTTTGTAATCTTGGGTGTTACAGGTGCATGCCTAGAACTCCTCAAGAACTGGTGAAGTGTTTGAAGCATTATCAGATCCTGAGAAAGTTTTCAAGGCCTTGAATCAGGCAAACAGGAAAAACAAACAACAACAAAACTCAACTGAATAACTTGCACCAGACATGGCAGATCTGGTGAACAACAGAGATAATGAGGATAATGTGGATGTCCCAAACGAGCAGGTGGTGGCGCCTCTTGTGCTAGAGGTTGCTTTGTATGATTGGGCACAACCTACAACAGACAATTTAGCCATCGCGATTGTAGTCTCGCAGATACAGGCTGATTCGTTCCAAATCACAAACAACATGTTGCATTTGTTGCAAAACAAGGGACTATTCTCGGGGTCAAACATTGAAGATCCTCAACAACACCTAAAGAATTTCCTGTCAAAATGTGCCACACAAAGACAACATAATGTGACTCTGAAAGCAATAAAGCTATTATTGTTTCCATTCTCTGTGACGTGAGCAGCTCAGACTTGGCTCAATTCACTCCCCATTTTAGTTCCATCACTACTTGGGAGGAATTAGTCAAGAAATTTGTGAACAAATTTCATCCACCTAACAAGATTTCTCAACAAATTGATGAGATCCTGAGCTTCAGACAGAAACCAACAGAAACATTGCAAGAGGCGTGGGAACGACTCAAAGGGATGCTGGTTGTATGTCCGCACCATGGTATTCCTAAGTAGATGTTGGGGCAGAGATTTTACATGGGCTTGGAGGATAACTTGAAAGTTAATGTTGATGCTTCAACAGGTGGAGCATTCTTGAGTAAAACATTCAGAGAAAGCAAGATCCTGCTCGACAAGATGGCACAAAATTCGGGATGGACGACCATAAACGCTCCCATCACGCCTGTGGTCCACTCAGTGGCCTTAGATCCAGCTAACTCTATAGCTGAAAATATGTCCATACTAATGACACAAATGAGCATCCTCACCAAAAAGGTGGAAGAATCAGGTCAGAAACAGCAGGTACACATAGTTGATGCAACCAATGGGGGTTTATGTACATCTTGCATTAGTCATCCAATTGGTGGTCCGTGGAGTGTTGATGGTGATCACCAACATTATCCAGAAAACATGAATTATGTGTCCAACTATGGGGGACAGATACCAGGTGGTCAGAAATGGGGTCAGCAGAATCAACAATACAGGCCATCCCCGCAACAACATAACAACAGTAATATCTAGGGGCCATGCGACCACAAGGCAATATGGCACTTTACCAAAGGCAACGGGGCTAAAACCATCAGAATCAACAGTAGGGTTATCATCCACCTCAACAACAACTCATTGGGAGACAAGAAGAAGAGTTTGCTAGACTCGAGGGAATGAGACAACAAGTGATTGGGTCCAATGCAAAAGTAGCTGAAAGAGTAGACTCACACGAGTCACCTATAAAGAATATTGAGGTCCAATTGGGTCAGATTTTGATGGCTCTAAATAATCGTCCTCATGGGACATTACCTGCAAACACAGATAAATCCAAAGGAGCAGGGCCCGAAGCAGCTAATGGCAGTGAGTATACGTAATGGTAGAGACCTAGACTTGGAGCAAGAGATTGCTCGCGAAAGCAGACCTACTGAGACACTTGTGCCAGTGCCCATTGAGATAGATGATTCAACAGGGTTCACTGAGGTGACAGTACATCGTGCCCAAGAAGATGCCAGCAAAGAAAAAGAGGCTGAGAAATAGGCTGAGATAGCACATGAACCGGTGGTGGAGGCAGTGCTAGAACAGGAGAAAAATCAAATCACAAGAAAGAAACGAGCTTCAGCACCATTCCCACAGAGATTGGCCAAATATAAAAAAGATGAGCAATATAAGAAGTTCTTGAAGATGCTGAAGCAAATTCAGGTAAATATTCCATTGATTGATGCTTTAAAGGAGATGCCTGGCTATGCAAAAATGATAAAGGACTTAATGTCCCGCAAGTTCGAATTCCAAAACTTGGCCACAATTACTCTAACTCAGACTTGCAGTGCTGTTGTGACGAGACCCATTGCCGAGAAGTTGTCTGACCTAGGGAATTTCACAATTCCTTGCACTATAGGTAAGTTTGCATTTGCTAAGGCACTGTGTGGTTTGGGGGCAAGCATAAATCTTATGCCCCTTGCTATCTATAAAAGGCTCAGGATTGGAAGAGCTAGACCCACGTCCATGTTATTGCAGCTGGATGACAGAACAGTAAAGAAGCCTTCTGGTATCCTTGATGATGTGTTGGTGTAGGTTGCAAAATTTGTGTTCCCTGCAGATTTTGTCATTCTGGATTGTCGGGTTGATGAGGAAATTTCCATAATTTTGGGAAGACCATTCTTGGCCACGGGGAGAGATCTAACTGACTGTGAAACTGGAGAGCTCAAGATGAGATTAAATGATGAGGAAATAACATTCAACGTGCAGAAATCTATGAGGAGACCAAGTGAATTCGCCAATTGCTCTCTAATAGATGTCGTGGATGTAATCTTAGAAGAGGATGATGAGACTTTGAACATTTAGGATCCTCTAGAAGCTTGTCTCATGAATCTAGATGAGGTTAATGGTGAAGAATTGGCAGAATGGGTGCTTTCTCTTGAGGGCAAAGGTTTTTGGAAGAGACCATTCGAATTTTAGCCCCTACACTTAGAGGAAAGGGAAACCCCTCCCGCCAAGCCATCCATAGAAGAACCACCAAAGTTGGAGCTGAAGCCACTGCCCGCCTATCTTAGGTATGCATTCTTAGGACCTAACTCCACATTACCTGTTATTATCTCATCTAGTTTGTTAGATGTGCAGGCAGAACAACTTTTGCAGGTGCTGACAGAGTGCAAGACTGCAATTGGATGGACCATGGAAGATATCAAGGGGATCAACCCGGCCTTCTGTATGTATAAAGTTCTACTGGAAGATGGGCTTAAACCTTCTAGAGAACACCAAAGAAGTATGAAACCTAATATGAAGGAAGTGGTGAAGAAAGAAATCATTAAGTGGTTAGGTGCGGGAATCATATTCCCCATCTCTGACAGCAACTGGGTTAGCCCAGTGCAATGTGTACCAAAGAAAGGTGGAATGACGGTAGTGAAAAATGATAAGAATGAATTGATCTCTACACGAACCATCACAAGCTGGCGAATCTGTATGGATTACAGGAACTTGAACTTGGCCACCCGGAAAGACCACTTCCCATTTCCATTCATTGATCAGATGTTAGATAGACTGGTAGGGAGGTCCCATTTTTGTTTTCTGGATGGGTACTCAGGGTACAATCAGATCTCTATTGCACCAGAGGACAAAGAGAAGACCTCATTCACCTGCCCCTATGGGAATTTTGCTTTTCGGAGAATGCCATTTGGCCTATGTAGCGCACCTGCCACATTCCAAAGGTGCATGATGGCCATCTTCACAGACATGGTAGAAGAAATAATGAAGATTTTCATGGATGATTTCTTAGTAGTGGGAAATTCATTCGATGACTGCCTTAAGAATCTGAGGAGAGTGTTGAAAAGGTGTATAGAGACTAATCTGGTACTAAACTAGGAGAAGTGACATTTCATGGTACAAGAAGGTATAGTCTTGGGGAACTTGGTATCAAGCAAGGGCATTGAGGTGGATCGCGCGAAAGTTGATGTGATAGCAAAACTTCCACCACCCACATCCATCAAGGCAATCAGAAGTTTCCTTGGGCATGCTAGTTTCTACAGGAGATTTATAAAGGACTTTTCCAAAATTGCTAGCCCCTTGTGTAAATTGCTAGAAAAAGATCACCCTTTTGTGTTTTCTGATGATTGCAGGGTAGCATTTGAGGAATTGAAGAAGAGACTGGTCACATCACCTATCATTGTTGCCCCCGACTGGGAGCAACCATTTGAGCTAATGTGTGATGCAAGTGACTATGCAGTGGGAGCAGTGCTAGGACAGTGGATAGATAAAATCATGCACCCAATTTAGTACGCTAGTAGAACGTTGAGTGGAGCTCAGCTGAACTACAGTGTAACTGAAAAGGAGATGATGGCAGTAGTGCTCGCGTTTGACAAGTTCAGATCATACTTGATAGGCTCAAAGGTAATTTCCTATACTGATCATGCTTCTCTCTAGTACCTGTTCGAGAAGAAAGAGTCAAAACCGTGCTTGATTCGTTGGGTGCTGCTGCTGCAAAAGTTTGACTTGGAAATTCGTGACCGAAAGGGCACGGAAAATCAAGTCGCTGATCACTTATCGAGACTGGAAGGAGCTGAAAAAGCAATTGACGTAGAAGAAATTCTGGAAACTTTTCTTGATGAGTACCTACTCGCCACGAGCCTTGAGGAAGTGCCATGGTATGCAGACATTGCAAGCTACCTGGCGAGCGGTATAGTTCCTTATGACCTTTCCTCTGTGCAAAAGAAATTTTTTTACCGTGACTGCCACATGTATTATTGGGATGAACCTTATCTGTTTAGGATTTGTGTTGACAACATGATCCGGAGGTGTGTTCCAGAGATAGATCAGTCTTCTGTTTTGCATGCATGTCACGCATCGACATATGGTGGATGTTTCAGAGGAGTCAGGACAACCATGAAAGTTTTGGAAGAAGGTTTCTACTGGGCAACAGTGTTTAAGGATGCGCATTTGTGGGTAAAGGGCTGTGATGAATGCCAGCGAGCACGGAACATTTCCCCTTGCCATGAGATGCCCATGAACCCAATTTAGGAGGTCGAGGTGTTCGATGTATGGAGAATTGATTTCATGGGTCCCATCGTCAGTTCATATGGAAATAAGTACATACTTGTTGCTGTAGACTACGTGTCCAAATGGGTGGAAGCTGCAGCACTCCCCACCAATGATTCAAGGGTGGTGATTGGGTTTTTGAAGAAGAACATATTCACCCGTTTCGGCACCCCAAGGGACATAATTAGTGACGAAGGCACTCATTTCTATAATCGAGCCTTCGAGAAGTTGCTAAAAAAGTATAATGTGCGCCACAAGGTTGCCACTCCATATCATCCTCAAACACGTGGGCAAGTAGAAGTGTCAAACAGAGAGATAAAGAGTGTGTTGACTAAAATCGTGAATGCCACAAGAACAGACTAGGCGAAAAAGTTAGATGATGCACTCTGGGCTTATAGAACTGCTTTCAAAACACCAATTGGCATGTCACCATACAAGTTGGTGTTTGGGAAGGCCTGTCACTTGCCAGTGGAGTTAGAGCATAGAGCTTGGTAGGCACTGAAACAGTTGAATCTAGACATGGATGCTGCGGGAACAAGTAGAGTCATAGAGTTGCATGAACTGGATGAGTTCCACTATCTTGATTTTGAGAGCAAAAGATTGTACAAAGAGATAATGAAGAGGTTGCATGACAAGAACATTATTGAGCGGGATTTCAAACCCGGAGATAAGGTATTTCTTTACAATTCAAGACTAAGGCTATTTCCGGGTAAACTAAAGTCACGTTGGTCAGGACCATTTTGTGTGGTTGAAGTGATCCTTTCAGGTGTTGTGGAGATTGCCGCAGAGAAAGTCTCTCGCACGTTTAGAGTCAATGGGCACATATTGAAATATTATGTGGGTATGAATGAAGTAAAGGATGTGTTAGTGACCCATTTGATTGAGCCTCAGAGGTTGAGCGAACCTTAAATGCGCTTATCTGCTTCGTGCCGCGACGTTAAATTAGGCGTTGCATGGTGAATTGTTGTAATCGTAGTGCCGCGACGTTAAATCAAGCGCTTCTTGGGAGGCAACCCATGATTTTATTTGTTTTTCTTTTGTTTTGTTGTTGTACTTGATATGTACGATACTAACCCATTTATTAGTGTACAGGGAAAGATTGGTGCACATTGGGAGAAGTCGGGTTCAAGAGCCAACTCCAGAAAGGTAAAACGTTGAAGAAAACAAAAAAAAATTAGAGTACCGCACTGCGACCGCGGTCTAGGGCGCGGTAAAAAGGCAATGTTCTTCCTTAGGATCGCGACCGCAGACGCGACCACGACCTCAGGCGCGGCGAGTTCAATGCATTCTATTTTTCACCGCGACCGCGGACCGGGCATGGTGGTTCGTCGTCCTTTTGCCAAACGACCGTGACCGCGGATGCGACCGCGGTGCTGAGGGCGGTCGGTTAGGTAACATGAATCCATCAAGAAAGAGACGTGCCACGGGTTCCTCAGCCAGTGGGCCAGGAGGCTCTTCGAGAGCTCGGGCACATGCTAGCTCGATCTAGTTCGATAGTAGCCATTTTGTATCTAAAGACGCTCAAGACAGGTTTAATGAGAAGGCGTGCAAGAATTCGGTGCCAGAACAAGTCATTGACAGGGAAACTCTTTGGGTTGAATGCTTGAACATATACCATGAATTGAGGAGACGTCATCTCGACATCTTTTTTTGATGAACCGGAGAAGGGCAATCTGATGTTGGTACGAGAATTCTATGCCAATTTCCCGGAGCATGTTGATCAGGTTGTCACAGTGCGCAACACCCTTGTGAATGCTTCACTTGAAGCCATCCGACGAGTGTACAGGTTTCCCGTCTTCGACGGGAAGAAAGACTTTTACCAGACATATCAGAAAAAGCATGTCACTTAGAACCTCTTCATCCAAACCATTTGTATGCCTGAAAAGGATCTAATATGGGTCACCCCTAGAATCACCCTGAACTCAGACTCCCTCATTTGTGAGGCAAAGTGTTAGCTAACCATCATCAACAGTCGTCTGTTGCCATTAAGCAACACTAGTGATATTAATGGGGTGAGGGCATCAGCGATATGGTGTTTCGTGAATGGCCACGATTTTGACATGGCCCGGCTTATCCATGATAAAATGTTCATTCGCTCAAAGGAGAAGAATTATGGTTTCTACTTCCCTTCTATAGTCACCATGATGTGTCGAGCGGTAAGAGTTCCGGAGAATCCCAATGAATATGGGAAGGTGCAAGTAAAGGCCGCATTCAGGGCGAGAAAAATAACAGTTAGGAAAGACCATGGGGCACCTGAAGCTGAGCACAATGATCCCTTAGATGAGGCGGATGATGATGATGCTGATGATGATGGTGATGAGGGGGGTATGCATGAATCCACCCCACATGTGCAGATTGTTGATGAGGCAGGCCCATCACAGGCACGCTGGAGTACCCGTCTGACAGCCGTGGAGCAGGAAATGGATGGACTGCACACGTCGGTCAATGACCTGGGTACTAGAGTTGATACTTTGGCCATTTAAAGTGCTAAGTCGGAGAAGAAGATAATGGGCTGGCTACGGGCGCTAGGATGAGCATGTCACCTCTATCCTGGAACTTTCTTCGATCAGGATTGAGCACCAGGGAAATCCCCTTACCTTACTCTGGTTTAATTTATTTGACATGGGGACATGCCAAGTTTTTAAGTGTGGGGTGGGGGATGATTTGTTTGTTGTTGTATAACTGTATATAGTTGATTGGTATTTTGGTTTGTTAAACTAACTTTGACTTGGCCCGACGATGGACACCTCTCGACGGGTTTCTTGAGGGACTTAAGCCGAACAAAAACAAAAAAAAAGATTTTGGTTTTTGTAGTAGTGTATCAACTCCCCCTTGGTTTTTCTTTAAACCACAGTTCTTTTCCAAGGGCTTTTATTTGAACCGGGTGTAGTTAGTTTTTTTCTTTTTAGTTAGGAACCTATGGGCGAGAAAAATGGAAATAGGATCCCTTAACTCCATGGAACCTTGAATATAGATTACCTTAGTGCGGCACTTAGGCTCATTAGTTGACTCTAGCGAGAAAGCCTTAAAATGTGTGTTCTTGATTTGGATTAAGTACCTTGAGCAGAGTGTCTGATGATCCAAACTGAATTGAGTCATGTGCCATGTGTGAGTGAGGCTTTGTGTATTCTGTGCTAACATTCAATGCCTAGAATTTGCCCTGTGTGTTTATGAAACGAAATGGTAGCCTTATTTGGTCTAGGAAGTGATATAGGCATTTTCTTTGTTGAACCCTTTCTATGCATGTTTTATCCACCTGATTGTATATACCATAGTTAACCCCTTTGAGCCTGTAATCTTGTTTTTCTTGGCAACCACATTACAAGCCTTACCCAATTTTTGAATGGTCCATCTATTTGAACCCTATCACCTCTTATAAGCACTTGAATTGTGATGAATATGGAAAATTTAAAGTGTGGGGTGGTTGGTTGGGCTTTTGAGTGGAACTGAGAAAATACGGATAAAGGTGCACGGTGTGACAATTAATATTAAAAGCCACCGAAATTAAAAAAAGAAGAAGAGATAGAACGAGCTGTATTGTTTAAAGAGTAAGTCTATGAGGGTGGTGTCTTTTGAAAAAAAAAGTGTGCTTAAAGAAGTAGGGGGATAACACATTGATGTAAAGGTGGAATGGCGGTTTGACAAAAGTGTGGGCTTAAATGTGAAAAATGTATTAAAGTGCTTAGGGAGGTGTAGTCACTCTTATATCTAAATATATCCTACACGTCCCACAGCCAACATTACAACCAAATAAAGTCCTACTTGATTCTAGACCGAATGATCTTGATTAGTAGAGTAGTACACTACGGGCAAGCTTATGGTGCGTTTTCTGTGGCACAAGAATTTCTTTCTGAGGGTGAGCGAAATTTTGTGTATTTGAAGTCCTCAGTGTGTGAATTATATTGACTATGACATAAGTCTCTTTTGTGGTGAGTAGGCACTTGACTCATGAAAGGAAGGTAAGTCTGGACCTCTGACTGAGAATAGGAGAGCCAGTTAGGAACATTACGTGGCTAGAGAGTGAGTCCACTCTTGAGGTGTGGGTGTTACGCTAAGGTAGTCTACCATTGTGAATTATTCTTGGTATGAGGAGTAGGGAAGTTACCCAGTGAGGATTAGGCCTGTAGAGTGTGGTTTTGTTGCTTGAGGACTAGCAACGATTTAAGTGTGGGGTGTTGATAGTAACATATATTATGCAATTTAGATGCTATGTATGCTCTAAATTAACCATGCTTTATTGATGTTTTGAATGCTAAAAGATAACAAAATGCTCTAATTGAGATTTTTATGCTTTGTAGGAGCTACTCCGAGCTAGGGGGGAAGATAAAGAGTGTTTTGAAGTCGAATTTGTACATACAAGGCCAATCAAGGATAGCCAGGATGAAAAAGAGCAAGAAAAGGAAAAGATCACATTGAAGTACAGGACCGCGACCGCGGCCAGGGACGCAGCCAAGAACAGTGAGGTTCAAAACGACCACGGTTGGGACCGCGACCGTGGTCAGGCGTGATGCTTCCAAGAAGCTTAGGGGATAAAGTGTAAATCACTGGGAAGTTAACCCAACCCCATATAAACCCAAAAACTCGCCCAAAGTCAGTTTCAAGCTTGTTTTAGACTCAATTGGAGGATAGAACAAGTGAGAGGAGATCAAGTCATCTTTAGAGTTTTTAATTCTTCTTTCTTTTATCATTAATTGTAAATTATGAACCATCTTATTGCTTTATCTTGTTTTAGTATGAGTAGCTTAAAATTTATTCTAGGGTTTTGATGGAACCTATTGAAGGATGAAATTCTTGCTATGTTAATGTAGATTTGCCAAACTTTAGTCTCTATTTGTTCAACTACATGCTTGTTGTAGTTAATTGAAGGGCCCTCAATTAGCTGTGCCTATTTTGTATGTATTACTCAGGAGAGAGTGCATATTTAGGTCGTTGTTGAACAACATCACTCCTGATGTATATGAGGGATCAATAACGAAGGGTTTAAAGGTGGGATTAGGGATAACGAAACCTTGGGTGCGATTTAAGGGAGCTGTAATTAAAACTAGCTAGCGTAATTTGGGAGACTATGTCTAGTATATTGTCGTAATTACTCGGGAGAGATTTACGACAGTCTGAGTGCTCATGATTGATAGAGAAGATTAGGAAAATTTATACCAAACATAGCGGAAGAGATTCCAACAATAGGGAAAATCATAACCTTAGATCATTCCAATTATTGTTTACAACCCGTTCTTAGTTAGCTCTTAGTCATTATAGTTTCATTAAGTAATAGTTAGTTAGAAAACCACCCATTTATTATCTAAATATCTTGGGAAGTTGATTACGTGGAATTATGTGGGTCTGATAGCAGTAATTGATAGGTTAATTCCCTGTGGGATTCGACTCCGAACTTGTAAACCGAATTATATTTGCAACGACCGCTTTGTCCTTTTTATAAGGCATAGTTGGGCGTGATCAAATGGTCATTGATCACATACCTATTGTGATTTTGCCAAAATATTATGGCAGTGTGATTATTAAAAGACAACAGTAATGCAAGAAACATATCTTGCATATACTTTTGACAATGACCATAATTTATAACTTTGTCTTTGAAAGTGATATTCACCATATTGATGTTGATAAATATGTGGTAGTACCAAATTAATTGAGAGCTCTGGAAGATCCAATTATTACTATTTTGGAGAATAAAATTGATTATCATGTCAATTTTTTGTGTTGTAGTAAGTCTCAAAGAAGCTTATTGAGTTTCTAAAGTATTCGCGAAAGCGGTTGGTTATATTGAGACTATAAATGAAGAAATTTTTTTAATATCTTCTATTACTACAACTTGTTTGTGTGTGTGTGTGGGGGTGGGGGGGGGGGATACGTATGTGAAAAGTTTACCCATTCTCATATTTGTACAACACAAATAAGAGAATATGGTGAAATTACATGACACAGTAAACTGGATGTTTATTGATATAAAACCCATGTCATAATAAAATGAGAGTTTAATTAACAATTGCACATGTCATGATGTAAACCTGAAGTTTATATGATACAAACAATTTTATCATGCATGGTCTGTTGAGAAATCTTAATTTAAGTATGACGTGCAAAAATAAAAGAGAATTCACATGGATAAATATTAAAGAACAAGAAAGTTCTTTACGAATTCTCTTATTTTGCTTGTTCTCACGATTACTATACCAACTAAAATTAGGATTAAATCCCATAAATTTTGGAATTTATCAAAGGTGAATATGGGCCCATTCACCTGCCATGTATACCACATAAGATGCATCTATGAGATGGTAACACGTGTGATTATTATTAAACCGCAACCTGGTGTTTGTGAGGTAACTTGCTCAAATAATTTAATTTAGAGCATAATTTTCAGATTTTCTATTCAAGACAGTTCATCTTGATAAGTTGGTTACATCACAACTGGTTTAGGAAAATAATTTATTGACTCCATCCACTTAATAGCTAAATTATTGCTTATGAGAACAAAGTTATTTATATTAGCTTGATATACGTTATATACGAAAACATATTACATTCTCCTCTCACAAGTGGTTCAGGGTTAGGAACCAAATAATTCCATCTTATTATTATTATTATTATTGATGCACGGTGTATATTTTGATTAACACCATAACACACAAAGGTGGGTTTCCAAAGTTGAGGAAGCAAGTTAGTTTTTCTAAAATGAGGAGGAGAGATGATAAACATTTAAGAAAAGATTACGTGGAATGAATTATCAATTTTCTATAAGCATCATAATGTGATAACGAGAATTTTCAAGGTGCAACATATTCATTGAAGTTAATAAGGATGATTTATTCATCAAATTCCTGTTGACGTCAACCTTCAAGAAGCTAGTGCACAAGATTGGAATGCGAAGGCTCAAGGATATGAATTGATGCTCTCATCAGGGGGAGTTAATACACGTTGTACTCTTTTTTCCTTACAAGGTTTTGTCCCACTGAGGTTTCCTTGCAAGGTTTTTAACGATGCAACTAAAAAGCGTATTTCTAAACATGCGTACTCTTTTTCCTTCTCTAGAATTTTTTTCCCACTAGGTTTTACTTTAGTTAAGGTTCACATTATTTGTTGAATAGACATTCAAGGGGGAATGTTATAAATATAATTCTATTTAAGGTGAATGTCTATATTTTAGAGAAATCCTAGGGATTTTACTTGGTGGCTAAATCACTCTTTCCCTATAAATAGAGGGGGTCGTATTTCATTGTAATCCATCTCAAAATAATAAGAATTCTCTCTCTACTTTTCTTTGCAATACTCTTTTATTCTTTTATTGTTTTCTAACACATCGATTGATGTTCAATTGTTTATTAAAGTTCACTTTTAGCACAATCTGAATCAAAATCATGGCTGGAGTTGTAGATGTGTGGAGTTGATGAATATGCTATATATGCACCTATGGAGAGTGCGAGTACTATGCCGGTGACGGTGCCTTTTTGATGTATCTGTATACATATCATGGAGTAGAGAAGTACTCAAAGCTCTATCTATAAAGAACAAAGTAGGATTCATCAGTGGAAATTACAAGAAACTATATCCAAAAACTGGTAACCTCATGGATGTTAAATTCCCTTTCGAAGGATCTCGCAGATAGTTTGCAGTATGTTAATGATGCTAAGGAAATACGCAAGAACTAGAAGATAGGTATATTCAAAACGAATGGTGCGAAACTATACCAATTGCCGAAGGAAATTAATGATTTGAGTCAAGAAACCCACGATATTTGACGAGCGCAAAACACAATATGAAATTAAGGTTCGCTACCCAAATATAGTAAAGTTTAATTAACGTCTCCACGGGGATTGGATTTAAACAATGTTCAAGTAATTTCTAGCTTAAACGTTGTTCAAGATGATCAACACTTGATTTGAGGTAATTACTAACAACAATTAACTACTAAATTAAGATTGCGACTAATTAAAATTGTTCACAGAGAGTGAGAGTTGAACTAAAACGGACTGCAAGCAATATGAGAAATAAGGGTCATGGCAGGATATGTGCAAGATAGTTATTCGGGATTTAACTCTGCTTAAATTCACTTTTAATGTTCTAATGATTCTCATGAATTCACTCGATGATTAGTTTAAACGTAAGGACAAGATTATTCTCTCCGTTAAATTTGAACTCTACAAAATAAACTAATATGAAGCATCGTGAAAACATGTAAGAACACGTTAATGGGCTAGTCTTCAGGAAAACCTCTCTCATATATTCTCCTAAATTGGTTTAGACTACCATCAACGCCCCATACTTAAACTATTGCTTTTCCTCGAGCAATACAAACTTCACTTCAAATAGAGACGATTTTTTCAAGCAACTCTCCTAACTCATCCTGCCAAGAATAATTAAAGCAAACTAAGCACCATACCGTAACATGCTAGCCTCAAGGCTCAACTCACAATGTAACGACCCGACCGGTCGTTCTGAGAAACATAGCCCCGTTACCCTATTTCATCTTTATCATGTGTTGTTTAGCTCATTTATGTTGTGTTGGGTCGGTTGCCTCGGCTTTGGAGTGGCTGTGGAGAGAAATGAGACACTTAGTCTCTTAAGTTGGTCAAATAGTTGGAAAAGTCAATCGGAAGTTGACTTATAGGTATATGATCTCAGAATGTGGTTTTTATGATTCATATAGTTTCTTTAGGTGATTTGGGACTTAGGAGTGTGTTCGGAATGTTATTCGTAGGTCCGGGGGTAGAATTAGGCTTGAATTGGCGAAATTGGATTTTTGGCGATTTCCGGTCGACAGTGGAAAATTACCTATCGGGGTCGGAATGGAATTTTGGAAGTTGGAATAGGTTTGTAGTTTTATTTGAGATGTGTGTGCAAAATTTCGAGTCATTCAGACGTGGTTTGGTTGGTTTCGGCGTCGTTGGCAAGTTTCGGAAGTTTAGAAATCCTTAGGCTTGAATTTTGGGTTAATTTGGTGTTTTGTTGTTATTTTGAGTGTTCCAAGGGTTCGAATAAGTTTGAGTGATGATATATGACGTGTTGGTGTATTTGGTTGGGGACCGGAGAGGCTCGGGATTATTTCGTACGGCCATCAGTGAGTTTGAAAGTTAGAAAATGCTGCTAGTGTATTGCTGTTCTGGTGTTCCGCACCTACGGAAGGGTGATCGCAGGTGCGGTCACCGTAGATGTGGCTTGGTGTCGCTAGTGCAGAAACTTTCTGGCTGAGGATGCATCGCAGATGCGGTAGGTATGTCGCACCTGCGAGCTCACAGGTGTGGTGGGTTGAGCGCAAGTGCGGAAAGAGGAAGTTAAGTGAAGTCCGCAGGTGCGGACCTTTGGTCACAGGTGCGGGGGCCGCAGATGTGGAACCATTGGGCAGAAATTATAAATACTTGCCTTCGCGAATTTTAGGCATTGTTCATCAATTTTGCATTCGGGTTGGAGCTTGTGGGAGCAAATTGAAGAGGGATTCCAAGGGATTTTCGTGGAGGTAAGTTTCTTGGACCTAAAACTCGATTCTATGGTGGTATTTAACTGATTAGACATGAAATTAGTGGAATTTAAAGGTTATAATTGGGGTATTAGGGCTTGAAATTGGAGACTTTGATTTAAGGATTTGAGGGGCCGTTTGTTGTCAGATTTTGATGTATTGGTATGTATGGACTCGTGAGAGTGTAAGGAATCTAGTTGCGTGATTTTTATCGGATTTCGAGACGTGGGCCCGGGGGTCGAGTTTGACCAATTTTAGGATTTTTGATGTAATTTGATTATTCTCGAGTGGGCTTTGTTCCATTAGCGTATTTTGATGATATGAATCCGATTTTGAATAGATTCGGGGCGATTTGAGGCCAAGTCGAGTGGCAAAGGCATCGTAGAGTAGATTTTCATCCGGCTTGAGGTAAGTAATTGTTGTAAATCTTGTCCTGAGGGTATGAAACCCCGGACTTCACATTGTATCACTATTTTGGAGTGGCACACATGCTAGATGACGAGTGTGTGGCGTACACTGTTGGGGGATTGTGACTTGGTCCGCCCCGTAGCAACTATTAAGTTGCGTATTTGATTATAAATCATATGCTATTTTATGTTTTAAAGATTGTTACTATGTTTTAGGCTGAATGCCGTATTTGGGCCTCGTTCCAAGTTGTTTGGACCCTTAGGGGCTTTTTACTGCTATTTCCTCACTGTGTTGATTTAAGACTTACACTCAGTCATGCTATGTTTAACTGATTTCGAAACTCAGTCTAATTTACACTATTTGATGCATAAAATGATATTTTGGGTCGAGCATCGCGTTTTACTGATAGCCCGAGTGGCTTGAGAGGTTTATGACTGAGTGAGGCTGAGGGCCTATGTTGTGAGGATATTATGGGATCGGGCTGCGTGCCGCAACATGTTTCACTGTTTATGATATATGAGAGGCCGAGATCCTGAGTGATTATGCCACGAGATGGCTTGTTAGCGCTTGGGCTGTAGGAGCCTCTCTGGAGTACGTACACCCCCAGTGAGCGCAGGTACCTACTGAGTGCGAGTGCCGATTGCCGAGTGATGAGTGATTGGGAGGCATGAGTGGCTGTGAGGTTTCTCGGGGAGGGGGGGGGTTGATTACGAGTGATTGGGAGGTATGCTGAGGGATTGATTCTGAGTGATGTTACGCCCAAGGGGCGGTTTATGATGCATGTTTTTGCCCGAGAGGCTACTTATGATTTATATCACTTTTATTGAAAATGTTGGAAATTACATTCTTAAATGATTTTTACTGAAATCGGCTTTTAAGCGTTATGATTTGACATATATACAATTTTGAAAGAAGGACTGTACTTTCTGTGGATTTATGACGTATTTTTATGTGTTTCGTATTTCTCAAACCTTATTTAATTTTATTACTTACTGAGTTGGTGTACTCACATTACACCTTGCACCTTGTGTGCAGATTCAGGCGCTAGGGCGGAGTGAGCTGTTTACCTGTCCCAGGGATTTGCCGAGATTTGCGAGGTAGCTGCACGCGTCCGCAACCCTGCCTTCTCCTTCTTACTTCTTTAGTACTTGCATATCCGGGCTTATAATGTATTAGAGATAGTGCATTAGCCTTGTATTTCTTTAGATGCTCATGACCGATGACTCCGAGTTTTGGGATAGAGTTGAATGTGTTTACCTATCTTTATTGTCTTAAAAATGCTAAAATGGTAATTATATGAAACTATCAGATAGTATTGAATTGAATGAAAGGTTACTTTATATTTAAGTATCGAATTGGCTGGCCTAGTATCGCGATAGTCACCATCACGACCAGGGTAGGTTTGGGGTCGTGACACAGAAGCACCGCTTTTCAAAAACCTGCCAAATACCTTACCTTTCCTTCACAAGTACGTGCCCACACACAAACAATAGAGAGTTGTTCCACACACAATAATATTAAAAAACAAATAGGAACTGAGATATAAAGAATTCACTCACTCTCAGAATAGAATTCATGTGTAGCAGAAGATGTACCGTAGGCTTGCCTGTAATGTAATACTCTACCAATTGAGCTCATTTAGTCAAAGATCAAGTAGGAGTTTAATTGGTTATAATGTAAGTTGCGGGATGGGTAGGATACAATTTGGGTATAGTGACTACACCTCCCTGAGCAATTTATTACATACAATTTCATCTTTTAAAACCCCACACTTATGTTAAACCAAACTCCCACATTATAATAACATCAACTCCCAATTTCTTAAAGCAAAACTATATATCAAGAGCTACCACTAGGAAGGAATATGTTTTTCACAAAATACATACAAACATAGCTTTTTTTTTTCTTATCCTCTGATTTTTTTCCCTTAGAGCAATACATTTTTTCTTCTCAATTCCCTACAAGTGGCTCTCATTTTTGTTTTCAAGGCAGTGCAACTTTCTCCTTTTTCAATATTTTCACTCAAAAATCCAATCATACCTCAGCTTACTTTTAACAAGCTCATAAATTTCAAGTGCTCTAGATAGGTAAAGGTTCAAATAGATATTCAATTCAAATAAGGGGTCAGACTTGTATTGTGGTTTGCAAAAAAATAGTATTACAAGATTAACATGGCTAACTAAGATACACATTAAGTTGGTGGGTAGCAAACATATAGCTTGCTCAAAAAAAAAAAAAAAACCTCTATCACATCCTAGGCTGAACAAGATTTCTATTTTGCTTTGTAAACACACAGAGAAAGTTTTAGACATCAATGACATGCACATAATATCACAAAAATCTCACAGACACATTCACACATAACTCACTTAGGATCGGATCTATTCCGACTCTCTAGTCAAAACAGTTAAGCAAAATCGAGGTCAACAAATTAAGGCACTATACAAGAGTCAAGAACTGAGTCTAGGACTCACAACTAAGGAAATCACTACTCTCGAGGCACAAAGAATTTAAGAAATATTGCTTCTAACTAGTACAACGATATAAGATTTTTTTACTCCTAAGAAAATGAAAAAAACTAACTACACCCGTTTCAAGTAAACCCACTGCTGCACAAAATAAATCAAGGGCAAATTATTACACTACCTGAAAAACTAAAAAAAATAAAAGACATATTTTTTTTTGTTTTTGGTTTCTTTAGGAATTTTCCCCCCTACCTTAACCCCTCAAGAAAACAGTCAAAGAGATCCATCGTCAGGAAAAGACTAACCATTTTAAGAAAAATGACAAAAAAACACAAAGATTAAAAAAACACATACACATATTTACATATCCACCACACACTTTAAATTGTGGGCATGTCCCCATGATACACAAGTAAAAAGTAAGACTTAAAGCAAACTCCCATGAACTTTTTCGTTTTCGAGAAATGATGAACTCCACCCCTAATTCTGAATTCATTCCTCGTTTCTACTTCTCGGAATTATAGAGCTCGTCAGGCCAAAATACTTTAAGGATATGTGCAAAACCCTCTCTTTATTTTTGCGGTCTCTTTTTGAGTGAATTGTTCTTGTAGGATCATCCTAAACTTGTTCATGCATTCTTTCGCATGACCAATCCATGTATCTTCCTGTAAAGCCCCAAAAATAAAATCCACATGATCAAGGGTAGAATAAGTAAATAAAGAAGCAATGTCATGTGAATATTTGTGATATGTCCAAGACCATTTGTTTCCCATTCATTTATACTAAAAGTCGTAAATGTGAAAAGGTGGATGGGGTTTGAACTCTTCTTTTATTTCTTCACAATCAACCAACATCTCATCTTCACTCATCTCAATTGAATTAGAGTGTTCTTGCAGAGTAGCAAGTTCTCTCTGTGGATGATCATCCTTTTGGGTAGGCTCATTCTCACAGGATATCTCCTCTATATATTCACTATCATAACGCAACGAGCTTTTGGAAAGTATACTTACTATTTCACTAACTTGTGTTGTTAGGTTCTTAATGGCTTCATCATTTTGTATAAATATCTCTTCAACACTATTCATGAACTTATACATAATCTCTTCTAAACTACCGTTCTCCTCTTGAGGTGGTTGTCTCACTTTGCTTTCGTTCCAGTCATAATCAGAGTATTCGTTCCATTCAGAGTTATAATTGTGGTCACATAAAACATCATGCCTGTAAGGACTAGAAATAGAGTGAGACTTTTCAAAAGATGAACCATATGAAGAATAATTACCTGCTTGACAGTCAATCCATAGGTTATTTCCTCTATATTTAAAACGAATAACAAGCTTGTGATAATTTTCAGTTGCTAACTCTGCAACCGTTTTCTTAGGTTGGTTGTGTTCCATCTTCACAGTACTTGAGTTCAACATCTATGATGACCCAAAAGGTCATCCCTTATTTTATAAGTCAAAATTGTGTTCTGAGACCTTGAAAACCTCCTTTTATCTCACCTCGTTTTGCATGCGCACTCCGGGCGTATATCTGAAAATCGTTTATATGAAAAACTGAGAAAAATGCTAATTTTGCCTTTAAAATTTAATTTAAGTTGACTTCGGTCAACATTTTGGGTAAACGGATCCGGACCAGTGATTTGACGGTCCCGAAGGGTTCGTAGGAAAATATATGACGTGGGCGTATGTCCGAAATCGAATTCCGAGGTGCCAAGCCCGAATAATGAATATTTGAAAGAAATTGTTTTATTGAAAATATAAGAGTTTTGGAATTTTGATTATATTTGAAATTGATGGTATGGGGTCCGTATTTTGGTTCCGGAGCCCGGTACAGGTTCAATATGATATTTGAGTTGTGTCTCTAAAATTTGGTAAGAGACGGAGGTCATTTGACGTGATTTGGACCCGCAGTTGTGAAATTTGAAACTTTGAAACTTTGAGATTTTTCTTTGATTTCTATGCTAAATTCATTGTTTAAGATGTTATTTTGGCGATTTGATCGCACGAGTAAGTTCGTAGGATGTTTTAAGGTTGTGTACATGTTTGTTTTGGAGCCCCGAGGGCTCGGGTGAGTTTCAGATAAGCGTCAGAGTGATTTTGGACTTGGAATATCTGGTGTAATTGTTGTTTGCTGGTGTCCAGGTAATTTCACTATGAGAACGCGTGGTAACCCACGCGAACGCGGAGAAAAAACGGGGAAAGGGGCCTGGGTACTCTATGCGAACATGTAGACCAGTTCGCGAACGCATAGTTGGGCAATGGCTATCCTATGCGAACGCGGCTGGTCAAGTGCGGACGCACTGTTTTAGGTGGGCAGCTGGGGGATGAGGGCCAATACACTGTGCGAATGCGGCCAGTGAATCGCGAACGCGAAGGCTAGGGGAGTAAGCCTATGCGAACGCGGCCAAAGGCACGCGAACGCATAGAAGGTCGGTCCAGTCTTTTTAAAACAGTATAAAAACGAGAATAGACTCCATTTTCATATTTTCTTCCATAGAATCCGACTTTGGGCGATTTTAGAAGAGGGATATCATAGGTATGTGTTCTTACACTCATTTTCTTAAATTTTCATTAACACCCATTAGATTTCTAGGCCTAAATCTTGTTCTTTAAGGGTAGAAATTAGGGCTTTTAGGAAAATTAGGGATTTTAAAATTTTGGGAATTTAGACCTCGATTTGGGGTCGAATTCGGAAACTAATTACATATTCGGGTGTATGGGGGATCGGGTTTTGGTCCGAACCTCGTGTTTTGACCAAGCGCGTCTGGGGTCGAATTTTGACTTTTTGGGAAGAATGATAGAAAACCTATAATTAAGCATTGGGGTTGAATTATTTAGCATTTATTGATATTATTAAGCTAATTATGTCTCGATACAATTGAACTGGAAGCGAATTCTAAAGGGAAAGCAGTACTTGAGGCTTGAGTTTGGTCGTGGAATTCGAGGTAAGTGTTTGGCTTAACTTTAGCTTGAGGGAATAGGTGTGGTGTCCTATTTGCTATGTGTTAGTATCATGTTCAACGTATAGGTGAGGTGACTAGTACTAACCTATACGTTGGTGTCAAGCATTCCCGTGAGTCGAATATTATGTGATTTTTCGTTGAGTATTACTTGAGTTTCGCTTTATAGCTATCCCTGTTGGTGTAAATTCCTTGATATCGATCATTGTTGAGTATTGGTTCCAGTTGAGGACTTTTATGTGAAGTTATGTACTAAGTGAGATTGGTTGTAGCTATTTCCCTTGCCGGGATGGTATTGATTTTACTGTTGGCTCCCTTGCCAGGACATTATAGCTTTATTGTTGTTGTTATATTGTTGATTTCTCCTTTCCGGATTGTTGTCATTGTTTGTTTGGGTGAGGAACAATGTAAAGCACAAAGGGTGATGCCGTGCCATATTATGATATTAAAAGCACGAAGGGTGATGCCGTGCCGTTTCTATTGATTTATTGTGAGGATGAGAGTAAAAACACGAAAGGTGATTCCGTGCCATATTATGATATTAAAAGCACGAAGGGTGATGCTATGCCGTTTCTATTGATTTATTGTGAGGATGAGAGTAAAAGCACGAAGGGTGATGCCGTGCATTTCTGTTTATTGCTTGGTGAGGATGAGAGTAAAAGCACGAAGGGTGATGCCGTGTACTTGTTTTTTTGTGTTACTATTTCTGTTGTTAAATTGATATCCAATTGCTTCTATACTTCGTCATTTCCATTATGTGATATTTCCTCCCCTCAGCATGTTCCCCTTTCCTTTATGCTTAGCTTCTAATTTCTTGTTATTATTGTCTTCGTATATTATTAAACTGCACATGTTTATTTGGTTGTCGTGTCCTAGCCTCGTCACTACTTCGTCGAGGTTAGGCTCGACACTTACTCAATACATGGGGTCGGTTGTACTGATGCTACACTTTGCACATTTCTTGTGCAGATCCCGGTATAGGACCCTATAGACCTTAGAGTGAGACGGCTGCCTGCAGTCCATTTGGAGATTCCGAGGTAGTTCTGCAGGCGTCCCCTCCTACTTTATTTCCATCCTGTCCTTCTTTATTCTGAGACAAATGTATTTATTTTGTTCAGACCTTTATATGTAGTATCCATAGATAGTCCGTGAAGTTGTGACACCAAATTCTGGGTTTAGTATTATGAATTTCGTAATGGCATTTTATCAGGATGTTAGACTTTGTTTTCTTGCACTTTTATTTCCGTTGATTTTGTACATCACCTATCATTTGATAATAACAAAAGAATAAGGTAAATAATCATTAACTTTGGCTTGCCTATCGAGTTCAACGTTAGGTTCCATCACGACCCCGACGGTGGACAAATTCGGGTCGTGACAAGTTGGTATCAGAGCACTAGTTGCTTAGGTCTCACAATTCACGGACAAGCTTAGAAGAGTCTGAGGGATCGGTATGGAGACGTCTGTATGTATCCCCTAGAGGCTACATAGTTTAGTAATGACTTCACATCTATTCTTCTCTATCGTGCGATTTGAATTCTCAATGCTAATTGAATTTCTACTCTATTCTCTCGCAGATGGCGAGTACACGTTCTTCTTCATCCGCTGATTAGAAGCCGAATCTCCAGTTGCAGTTCCTACGAGGGGCCGAGGACGAGGTCGAGGCCGTGCTAGAGGCCGAGACAGGGGCAGAGCTCAGCCCAAAGCAGCAGCCCCAGTGGCAGAGCCTTAGGTAGAGTTTACTGATGAAGTTCCTGTCTAGACAGTCCCAGTTGGGCCAGCTCAGGTTCCCGAGGGGTTCATTGTTACCCCAGTACTCCAGTATGCTCTGGTATGTCTAGTGGGAATCATGGAGAGTGTCGCTCAGGCATGTCTACTTCCTGCAACACCAGCCATCTCTCAGGCTGGGGGAGGAGCCCATACTCCCGCTACTCGCACTCCGGAGCAGATGACACCTCAGTTTCAGACTCCAGCAGCTCAGACAACTGGGGTAGTTCAGCCCAGTTTGCGGCTGAGACTGGAGATGGAGCAACTATGTCTGCTGATGCTTTGTGGAGGTTGGACAGGTTCACCAAGCTCTTCACTACTACTTATAGCGGTGCATCTTCAGAGGATCCCCAGGATTATTTGGATAGCTGTCACGAGGTTCTATGGAACATGGGGATAGTGGAGGAGACCAATGGGGTCGACTTTGCTACTTTCCATCTGTCAGGTCCCACCAAGACTTGGTGGAGAGATTATTGTTTGGCTAGACCAGCTGGATCACCGCCTTTGACTTGGGGCCAGTTCTCCGATTTATTTCTGGAGAAGTTTCTTCCTATCACTCAAAGAGAGGATTATCGGAGGAAGTTTGAGTGTCTCCAGCAGGGTTCTATGACAGTCACTCAGTATGAGACCAGATGAGTTGAGATGAGTCTACTATAGGGGAGTGGTCAAGGGTCTGACAAGAGGCCCTGTCATTTTGGCAGATTCAGTGGTGCCTCATCAGGAGGTAGGGATTCTTTTGGTAGGGGCCACCCTCCTAGGCCGTTTCAGTCATTCCTTAAGGTTTCTCGCAGTGCTTCAGGTGGTCGTGGTTCTCATATGCAGTATTATGATCAGTTGCCCTACAGTGCACCACCAACTCCTATCAGTGCACCGCCGCTCCAGAGTTTTCAGGGTGGTTACTCAGGCCGTCAGGGTCAGCTTCAGGGATAGCAGTCTCAACAGTCGAGATTCTGTTATACTTGTGGTGGTCCAGGGCACATTGCTAGATTTTCCCCTTGAGCCTCGAGCAATTCCCTGCACCAGGGTTCTCGTGCTATGGTTCCCGCACCAGGTGCTCCACCACCCTCTCAATTAGCTAGGGGTGGAGGTCGAGTTGTTAGAGGTGGAGGTCAGGCTACTAGAGGTAGAGGTCAGCCAGCAGGAGGCCATCCAGGGATGTAGTTCATATTGGTGAGGCCCATCCCCGATGTTATGTTGTTCTAGCCTGACCTGAGGTTGAGGCCTCTGATGCAATCATCACAGGTATTGTTTCAGTTTGCAGTAGGGATGCTTTAGTTTTATTTGATCCTGGTCCACATTCTCTTATGTGTCATCTTATTTTGCTCCTTATTTGGTTATGCCTCGTGATTCTCTGAGTACTCTTGTATATGTGTCTACATCGGTGGGTGATTCTATTATGGTAGATCATGTCTACCGTTCGTGTGTGGTGGTTATTAGTGGTCTTGAGACCAGTGTAGATCTTCTACTCCTTGATATGGTATATTTTGATGTCAATTTGGGGATGAATTAGTTATCTCCGTATCATGCCATATTGGACTATCATGCCAAGACCGTGACCTTAGCATTGCTGGGGTTTCCTCGGCTGGAGTGGAGAGGAACTCCTGGTCATTCTTCCAGCCGGGTTATCTCTTATATGAATGCTCGACGCATGGTCGAGAAAGAGTGTCTAGCCTACTTAGCTTATGTTCGTGATTCCAGTGCTGAGGTTCCTTCTATGGATTCTGTTCCTGTTGTCCGTGAGTTTCCAAAGGTGTTTCCTGCAGACCTGCCAGGTATGCCACCCGACAGGGATATTGACTTTTGCATTGATTTGGCTCCAGGCACTCAACCCATTTCTATTCCGCCATATCGCATGGCCCACCAAAGTTGAAGGAGTTGAAAGAAAAGTTGCAAGATTTGCTTGATAAAGGCTTCATTAGGCCCAGTGTCTCCCCTTGGGGTGCACCGATATTGTTTCTTAAAAAGAAGGACAAATCGATGAGGATGTGCATAGATTATCGACAACCGAACAAGGTTACTGTCAAGAACAAGTATCCATTGCCGAGGATTGATGACTTGTTTGACCAGATTCAGGGTGCCAAGGTATTTTTGAAGATTGATTTGAGATCTGGATACCATCAGTTGATGATTAGGGCATCCGATGTCCCTAAGACAACTTTTTGCACTCGGTACGGGCATTATGAGTGCTTAGTGATGTCATTCGGGTTGACAAATGCCCCGACAGCTTTCATGGACTTGATGAACCGAGTGTTCAGGCCTTATTTGGATTCCTTCATGATTGTATTCATTGGTGATGTTCTGATTTATTCCCGCAGCCACGAGGAACATGAGCAGCACCTTCGAGTCGTTCTCCAGACTCTGAAGGACAGTCAGTTATATGCTAAGTTCTCGAAATGTGAGTTTTGGTTGAGTTCAGTTGCATTCTTGGGTCATGTGGTATCAACAGAGGGTATTCAGGTGGATCCCAAGAAGATTTCAACGGCCAAGGATTGGCCTAGACCCACATCAGCCATAGAGATTCGTAGTTTCTTGGGTTTGGCGGGCTATTACCGTCGATTTGTGGAGGGGTTTTCGTCTATTGCAGCCCCGATGACCAGGTGGACTCTGAAGGGTGCCCAATTCAGGTAGTCAGAGAAGTGTGAGGTGAGCTTTCAGAAGCTCATGACAGCTTTGACTACGACGCTGGTGTTGGTTTTGCCCACATGTTCAGGGCCATACACTGTGTATTGTGATGCATCTCGGGTTGGACTTGGTGCACTGTTGATGCAGGATGGCAAGGTTATTGCATATGCTTCGCGTCAATTGAAGATCCACGAGAAGAATTATCCAGTTCATGATTAGGAGCTAGCGGCCATTGTTCACGCGCTGAAGATTTGGAGGCATTATCTATATGGCGTGTCTTGTGAGGTGTTCATGGATCACAAGAGCTTGCAATACTTGTTCAAGAAGAAAGAGTTGAATTTGAGGCAGAGGAGATGGTTGGAGATGTTGAAGGACTAATACATCACCATCTTGTATCATCCGGGAAAGGCCAATGTGGTGGCCGATGCTTTGAGTAAGAAGTCAGCCAGTATGGGTAGCCTTGCTTATATTCCAGTCGGGGAGAGACCACTTGCTTTGGATGTTCAGGCTTTACCCAATCGGTTAATGAGATTGGATGTTTCTGAGCCCAGCCATGTTCTAGCTTATACAGTTGCTCGATCCTCATTATTTGATCTTATTTGAGATCGACAGTATGATGATCCTCATTTGTGTGTCCTCAGGGATACGGTGCAGCATGGTGGTTCCAAACAAGTTTCAGTTGGCGATGATGGAGTTTTACGGATGCAGGGTCGCATTTGTGTACCCAATCTGGATGGAATTCGTGAGTTGATATTAGAGGAGGCCCATAGTTCCCGGTACTCTATTCATCCGGGCACTGCAAAGATGTATCATGACTTGCGGCAGCATTATTTGTGGAGGAGGATGAAGAAGGATATTGTGGCATATGTAGCTCGGTGCTTGAATTGTCAGCAGGTAAAGTACGAGCATCAGAGACTTTGTGGATTGATGCAGCATATTGAGATTACTGAGTGGAAGTGGGAGCGTATCACCATGGATTTCGTTGTTGGGCCCCGCGGAGTCAGGATGTTCGATGCAATATGGGTCATTGTGGATAGGCTGACCAAGTCAGTGCATTTCATTCCTGTGGCAGTTTCCTATTCTTCGGAGAGATTGGCAGAGATCAACATTAGGTAGATTGTTCGTCTCCATGGTGTGCCCGTTTCTATTATTTCTGACCGAGGTACGCAGTTTACCTAGCATTTTGGGAGAGCAGTTCAACGTGAGTTGGGCACGCGGGTTGAGTTGAGCACAACATTTCATCCTCAGATGGACGGTCAGTCCGAGCGAACTATTCATATTTTGGAGGATATGATGCAAGCCTGTGTCATTGACTTTGGAAGTTCTTGGGATCAGTTCTTGCCATTAGCTGAGTTTGCCTACAACAACAACTATCAGTCGAGCATTTAGGTGGCTCCCTCTGAGGCATTATATGGTAGGCGGTGTCGGTCGCCGGTTAGGTGGTTTGAGTCGGGAGAGGCTCGGTTGTTGGGTACATACCTAGTGCAGGATGCCTTAGATAAGGTTAAAATAATTCAGGATAGACTTCGTACAGCTCAGTCCAAGTAGAAGAGTTATGCAGATCGCAGAATTCGTGATGTGGCATTCATGGCCGGAGAGCGGGTGTTGCTTTGAGTGTCGCCTATGAAGGGCGTGATGAGATTTGGGAAGAAGGGAAAGCTAAGCCCTAGTTACATCGGTCCTTTTGAGATCCTTGATAGAGTGGGAGAGGTGTCTTACAGACTTGCGTTGCCGCTGAGTTTATCAGCCGTGCATCCAGATTTTCATGTGTCTATGCTTCGTAAGTATCATGGCGATCCATCCCATGTGTTAGACATTAGCAGTGTCCAGTTGGACAATGATTTGACCTATAAGGAGGAGCCGGTAGCCATATTAGACCGGCAGGTTCGTCAGTTGAGATCGAAGAGTTATCCTTCGGTTCGCGTCCAATGGAGAGGTCAGCCTGCCGAGGCAGCTACCTGGCAGTCCGAGTTCGATATGCGGAGTCGGTATCCCCATCTTTTTCCAGATTCAGGCACTTTTCTATGTCCGTTCGAGGACGAACATTTGTTTTAGAGAAGGAGAATGTGATGACCCAAAAGGTCATCCCTTATTTTATAAGTCAAAACTGTGTTCCGATGCCTTGAAAACCTCCTTTTATCTTACCTTGTTTTGCGTTCGCAGTCCGGGCATATATCTAGAAAGCATTTATATGAAAAACTGAGAAAAATGCTAATTTTGCCTTTAAAATTGAATTTAAGTTGACTTCGGTCAACATTTTGGGTAAATGGATCCGAACCCGTGATTTGACGATCCTGGAGGGTTCTTAGGAAAATATGGGACTTGGGCATATGCCCGGAATCGAATTACGAGGTCCCAAGCCCGAGAAATGAATTTTTGAAAGAAATTGTTTTACTGAAAATATAAGAGTTTTGGAAATTTGATTATATTTGAAATTGATGGTATCGGGCCCGTATTTTGGTTAGGGAGCCCGGTACATGTTCAATATGTTTGCGTTGTGTCTGTAAAATTTGGTAAGAGACGGAGGTCATTTGACGTGATTCGGATCCGTAGTTATGAAATTTGAAACTTTGAAAGTTTTGAGACTTATCTTTGATTTCTATGCTAAATGCATTGTTTAAGATGTTAATTTGGCAATTTGATCGCATGAGTAAGTGCGTAGGATGTTTTTAAGGTTTTGTACATGTTTGGTTTGGATCCCCGAGGGCTCGGGTGAGTTTCAGATAAGCATCGGAGTGGTTTTGGACTTGGAAATCTGGTGTAATTGTTGTTTGCTGGTGTACAGGTAATTACACTATGCGAACGCGTGGTAACCCACGCGAACGCGGAGAACAAACGGGGAAAGGGGCCTGGGTACTCTATGAGAACGCGTAGACCAGTTCGCGAACGTATAGTTGGGCAATGGCTACCCTATGCGAACGCGGCTGGTCAAGTGCGGACACACTACTTTGGGTGGGGAGCTGGGGGACGGGGGCCAATACACTGTGCGAACACGGCCAGTGACTCGCGAACGCGAAGGCCAGGAGGAGTAAGCCTATGTGAACGCGGCCAAAGGCACGCGAACGCATAGAAGGTCATTCTAGTTTTTTTAAAACAGTAGAAAAACGGGAATATACCCCATTTTCATATTTTCTTCCATAGAATCCGACTTTGGGCAATTTTAGATCAGGGATTTCTTCACCAAATCATAAGTATGTGTTCTTAGACTCATTTTCTTCAATTTCCATTAACACCATTAGATTTCTAGGCCTAGATCTTGTTCTTTAAGGGTAGAAATTAGGGCTTTTAGCAAAATTAGGGATTTTACAAATTTGGGAATTTAGACCTCGATTTGGGGTCGGATTCCGAACCTAATTACATATTCGGGCTCGTAGGTGTATGGGTGATCGGGTTTTGGTCCGAACCTCGTGTTTTGACCAAGCGCGTCCGGGGTCGAATTTTGACTTTTTGGGAAGAATGATAGAAAACCTATAATTAAGCATTGGGGTTGAATTATTTAGCATTTATTGATATTATTAAGCTAATTATGTCTCGATACAATTGAACTGGAAGCGAATTCTAAAGGGAAAGCTGTACTTGAGGCTTGAGTTTGGTCGTGGAATTCGAGGTAAGTGTTTGGCTTAACTTTAGCTTGAGGGAATAGGTGTGGTGTCCTATTTGCTATGTGTTAGTATCATGTTCAACGTATAGGTGAGGTGACGAGTACCTATACGTTGATGTCAAACATGCCCGTGAGTCGAATATTATGATTTATGTAATTTTTCGTTGAGTATTACTTGAGTTTCACTTTATAGCTATCCCTGTTGGTGTAAATTCCTTGATATTGATCATTGTTGAGTATCAGTTCCAGTTAAGGACTTTTATGTTAAGTTATGTACTAAGTGAGATTGGTTATAGTTGTTTCCCTTGCCGGGATGGTATTGATTTTACTTTTGGCTCCCTTGCCGGGATATTATGGCTTTATTGTTGTTGTTATATTGTTGACTTCTACTTGCCGGATTATTGTCATTGTTTGTTTGGGTGAGGAAGAGTGTAAAGCACGAAGGGTGATGGCGTGTATGATTTATTGTGAGGATGAGAGTAAAAGCACGAAGGGTGATGGCGTGCCATACTATGATATTAAAAGCACGAAGGATGATGCCGTACCGTTTCTATTGATTTATTGTGAGGATGAGAGTATAAGCATGAAGGGTGATGCCGTACCATATTATAATATTAAAATCACGAAGGGTGATGCTGTACCGTTTCTATTGATTTATTGTGAGGATGAGAGTAAAAGCATGAAGGGTGATGCCATGCATTTCTGTTAATTGCTTGGTGAGGATGAGAGTAAAAGCACGAAGGGTGATGCCGTGCACTTGTTTTTTTGTGTTACTATTTCTGTTGTTTAAATTGATATCCAATTGCTGCTTTACTTCGTCATTTTCATTATGTGATATTTCCTCCCCTCAGCATGTTCCCCTTTCCTTTATGCTTATCTACTTATTTCTTGTTATTATTGTCTTCGTATATTATTAAACTACACATGTTTATTTGGTTGTTGTGACCTAGCCTCGTCACTACTTCACCGAGGTTAGGCTCGACACTTACCCAGTACATGGGGTCAGTTGTACTGATGCTACACTCTGCACATTTCTTGTGCAGATCCCGATACAGGACCCTACAGACCTTAGAGTGAGAAGGCTGCCTGCAGTCCATTTGGAGATTCCGAGGTAGTTCTGCAGGCGTCCCCTCCTACTTTATTTCCATCCTGTCCTTGTTTATTATGAGACAGATGCATTTATTTTGTTCAGACCTTTATATGTAGCAGTCATAGATAGTCCGTGAAGTTGTGACACCAAATTCTGGGTTTAGTATTATGAATTTCGTAATGGCATTTTATCAGGCTGTTAGACTTTGTTTTCTTGCACTTTTATTTCCGTTGATTTTGTACATCACCTGTCATTTGATAATAACAAAAGAATAAGGTAAATAATCATTAACGTTGGCTTGCCTATGGGGTTCATCGTTTGGCACCATCACGACCCCGGCGGTGGGGAAATTCGGGTCGTGACAACATCAGGACTATTTCTTCAAGCATTCTCCCTAGCACTTGTCAGGTGATACAGAAAAAACTTTGAAAACAAGTTAACTAATAAAATAAATTAAAAATAAAAAAAATTCTCGAATTAGCACCAAAAATTATTTTGAACACTATTGATTGCCAATCCCCAGCAACGATGCTAAAATTTAACGAGCGCAAAACACAATACGAAATTAATGCTCGCTAGCCAAAGATAGTATAGTTTAATTATCATCTCCACAAGGCTTGTATTTAAACAATGTTCAAGTAATTTCTGGCATAAACGATATTCAAGTTGATCAACACTTGATTTGAGGCAATTACTAACTACAATTAACTACTAAATTAAGATTACGACTAATTGAAATTGATCATAGAGAGTGAGAGTTAAACTAAAATGGATTGCAAGCAGAATGAAAAATAAGGGTCATGACATGATATGTGCAAGATAGTTATTCGGGATTTAACTTTAGTTAAATTCAATTTTAATGTTCTAACGATTCTCATGAATTCACTCGATAATTAGTTTAAACATAACGTCAAGATTCCTCTCTCGATTAAATCTGAACTCTACAAAATAAACTAATGTGAAGCAGCGGGAAGATGTGTAAGAACACATTAATGCGCCAGTCTTTAGGAAAATGTCTCTTGAATATTCTCCTAACTTGGTTTAATCAACAATTCAAAACTCGATTACTTAGAAGAATAACTAAATTAAACCAAACAAAATAATGCAAAATTAATCATCCAAAATATTCCTCTTTCGATTAAACAAACCGGTGATCAAATACACAATCAATTCAAAGCTCCATAAAACGAAATCCATACAATTAAACTAGAGTTAAATATACAAACCACACTCAAAATACCAAATCGAAAGAACCTTAGGGAATAACTACTCCACAGATATGTAGAAAGTCATCACAAACAAGTTTAAGAACATAGGAAATATCAAACAACTTTACGATAAATACTCCCGTATTAAACCGATTGCTGGCAAGAGAATTGATGAAATCTAGTGTCTTCAAGCCGTGGTAGCTCTCTAATACTCTCCTAGATCAAATCCACCTTTAAAAAATATGTTTACCGTGTATTTATACCAAGTATAGGCGGACCTAGACCAAAATACCCTCTCTAGGCCGAACTGAAATTAGCTGGGGAAAAATTACATAAGCGCGCCGCACTAGGCGATGCGATGTGTGTCGCACTAGTGGGAATTTCTAGAGGACTTGTTTCCTCTATCTATGATGCCTGGACATTGCTTTTGGCTGTTACCACGTGGGACGTCACTAAGCCAGCAATTCTTACCAAGTTGGAATGCAATTCAATTGCATTTTTCTAAGGCATGCATCATCAACCACGCTGGCCTTGAGCAGTTTTTTTTCTTCATATGTATACTCGATTCTCGATCTCGAACTTGATTTCGACTTTAATTCTTAAACTTTTACTCTGACTTTAAAGTTCTCTTTTACTTATTTTTGTTCCAAAAATACGTCTTATCTCGGAATCACCACCTATACACTAAAAAAGACATAATGAGTATAAATTATTCACATTTTAGCTCAAACATAATTGAAGTATAGTCAAATAATAGGTGCAAAGTATCCCAAAACTCGTAGTTTTTGACTACAATCAATATTACTGGATGTTACATTAAGATAAAAAAATAGGGGAAAAGTTGAACACCTTGAATGCACATGTCCAATGTAATTGTCTGTTTACCTATAGTGCCAAGGCAAATATGCAAAAGGCTGATTAATATAAGAGATTAATTCAATTCCTTATGTGTTTTAACAAAGTGTAAATTTTAGTAAGAGAAAGTGTTTTGACTGAAAAGTTACAATAAAATGTATAAATCTCAATAATATTTATCTTGCGTTATACAACTTGAAAAAAAGTCCCTACCTTTACCTAAAGGTCCTATAACAACCCGGCTGGACTTTTTGAGTATTTTAGCCTTGATCCCCTATTTATCGCCTTCTCTATGTTATATTGTAGTTATGTGACTTGCCGGGGGTGTCTAGTTTTGGTTTCGGGCGAGTTTCCGAGTGGAATAGGACATAAAGCCCCTAATTTAGAGCCTTGAGTTGAAAGAGTTTACCGTAGTTTGACTTTTGTGTAGACAGGTGTAACGACCCAGCCGGTCGTTTTGCGTATAAGGGTCCCGTTTCCTTAAATGAAACCTTCCATAGCGGCTATTCGTGCTTTATGACTCGCGGGAGCGGGTGGTTCAGGATTTGGGAATGATTTGGATGGTTTAGGAACACTTGGTTCCTAAAGGCTGGCCTATTTGACCAAGTTTGACTTCGGTCAATATTTTGAGCAAACAACCTCGGAATCGAGTTCTGACAGCTCCAGTAGCTCCGTATGATGATTTCGGACTTGGACGTATGTTCGGCTCGGGTTTCTGATGACCTGGGAGCATTTCAGCGCCCGAAATGGAAATCAGGATTTCCTTAAGTTTAGAATTTGGCCTGGAACGGGACTTCATGATATCGGAGTCCGAATGGAATTCCGGGACCGGCAATAGTTCTGAATAGTCATTTATGACTTGTCTGCAAAATTTGGGGTCATTCCGAGTAGTATAGACCCGTCCGGCGTAATGTAGCGAATTCTAGAATTCTTAAGTTCTTAAGTTTGAATAATTTGGTTTTGGGATTGACTTTCGAGTTTCGTTGTTTCTTTTCATATTCCGAAAGTTTGAGCGAGTCCGTATCATGAATACAGACTTGCCGGTGCTTTTGGACGGGGTCTTGAGGGGCTCGGGAGTGTTTTAGACCCCCGGGAGCTAAGTTGGAAAAACCAGGAATATCTCTATCTGGTTTCCTTCTCTGCGATCGCAGAAGGTGGGTTGCGATCGCGGAGAAGGGTTTTGCTGGGCTGCTGATTGTTCTCTGCGATCGCATCCTTCCCCTTACGATCGCATAGGTCCGGGCCCCAAAGCTTCACGATCGCAGCCCTTTCACGCGATCGTATTGAGTCGCAGCTGGGCCGGGTGAAATTGTTTTTCGCGATCGCAGGACCTCTGCCGCGATCGCAGAGGTCAGACCAGATGGTCTTCGCGATCGCAAGACCTCTGATGCGATCACAGAGGTCAGTCCGGTTGCGCTTCGCGATCGCATGCCTAGTGCCGCGATCGCAATTAAGCTTTTCCTGGGCAGTATTTAAATGCCCAATTACGGGTATTCTTCTTCATTTTCAATACCCAACCTCCATTAAAGCTCCTCAAAGCTAGGGAAAAACTGTCCAAGGTCAAGTTCCTCAAGGTTAGTGTAATTCCCTCTCTAAATTCATGGATTTATTATGGAAATCTAACTAGTTATCTATTAAAATATAAAAAATCGTTAAATTTGATAGAAAGTTCTAGGGCTTTGATAATTAGTGAATTATCCCTTTTAGCCATGAATTCCTAAATAAATTATGTAATTACGATCCTTGGACTTCGGCTAATTCATTCCTTCGAGAATTTTCAAAATCCGAACGCGTGGGCCCGGGGTCGAAATTTCAAAAACTTTCAAGAATACTATATTTTGGGATTTCTTGTTAATTCTTATTCTTGGAGCATAAATTGATTCAATTATGCTATGTTTGGCTAGCTGTGAGCCGTGAGGGTAGTTTCAGAATTTTGGGCGCATCTTTTGATCCGGTCCTTGGTCCGAGGAGTTCTTTTATCGAGGTGAGTCTCCTTTCTAACCTCGTAAGAGGGAAATTGTCCCTTTAGGTAACCTTGTTTGCTATGTGATCTTTTTTGGGGGCTACGTACGCACCGAGTGATGAGAGTCTGTACTTAGTGGCTATTACTGCTTCATCCGGGTAGCTAGGACACATCATGCCCATTGTTTTCCCCTGTTGTAGCATAGATATGACTTGTATATTTGTGTGATTAGTATTGTTGTCTTTGAACGTTGTGATACTTCGCTTGATTTAAGTGTGATAAGAGAATCACGACAGAGTGATGATTGATTATATTATGGGATCGGGCCGTACGCCACGACAGAGTGATGATTGATCATATTATGGGATCGGGCTGTACGCCACGACAGAGTGATGATTGATTATATTATGGGATCGGACCGTACGCCACGGCAGAGTGATGATTGATTATATAATGGGATCAGGCTGTACGCCACGATAGAGTGATGATTGATTATATTATGGGATCGGGTTGTACGTCACGACAGAGTGATGATTGATTATATTATGGGATCGGGTCGTACGCCACGGCGAGATTGAGACTACCAGGGTGGGATCGGGCCGTACGCCACAGCGAGATTGAGACTACCAGGGTGGTATCTGGCCGTACGCCACGGCGAGATTGAGACTACCAGGGTGGGATCGGGCCGTACGCCACAACGAGATTGAGACTACCAGGGTAGGATCGGGTCGTACGCCACGATGAGATTGAGACTACCAGGGTGGGATCAGGCCGTACGCCATGGCGAGATTGAGACTACCAGGGTCGGATCGGGCCGTACGCCACGGTGGATATCAACTTGTTTGATTTGAGACTGTTATTTGATGCCGGATATTGATGTACTTGATTATTTGTTTTACTTGCCTACAGTTTTCTCTACATCCTGCTTACCTTACGACTGTTGGACCTTAGTGAGTATCGAGTCGACCTCTAGTCACTACTTCTTCGAGATTAGACGGGATACTCAATGGGTACATATTTATATATATGTACTCATACTGCACTTTCTTTCCTTTTGTGTACTTGACTATACAGGTCTGGAGGCTGGTCCATCTGATTTTCAGGCTGGTGCCAGATATTGATAGCGTGGTCATACTTCACGGTGAGCTGCTTTCTTGGCAACTTCCTAGCAGCACCCTGGAGTTTCTTTTGTTATGCACTCCGTCTATTTCATTCAGACTGAGACCCTATATATGTTGTAGTCATTGTATATTCAGTATTTGCCCGTGACACTCGTGACACTAGTTCCTGGCACACACGCGGTATATATTTTTGGGGTTTTGGGATGTATATCTATGTGTATGTTTTATTTTGGCCTTGTAGCTTCTATGATTTTTTCCCTTCACTCAAGACTAGTATCATGTTAGTTCTTATAAACTTGAAATCATTGACTCGTTTGATCGAATAGGAGGGATATCACTTAGTGAAAGTTATATCGGCTTGCCTAAACCCACTGTTGGGAGCCATCGCGACCTGAATTAGAATTTGGGTCGTGACAACAACTCCGCAATGGAGTTTTGATGGTTCCTATAGATCCGTATGGTTAATTTTGACTTAGGAGCGTGCCCGGATGTTGATTTGAACGTCCATAGGTTGTTTCAGTGTGAATTGGTGAAAGTGAAGGTTTGGAAGATTTGGAAAGTTTGACCAGGAGTTAACTTTATTGATATCACGGTCAGAATTTGATTCTGAAAGTTGGAATAGGTCCTTAAGTTCATTTATTACTTGTGTGAAAAATTTGAAGTCATTCGAAGTTAGTTTGGTATGAATCGACACTTATTTTGGAATTCGGAAGTTCATAGTTTCATAGGCTTGAATTGTGTTACGATTCGTAGAAATTGTTTGATGTGATTTTTGGCCTTAAGTAGGTCTGTTATGTGTTATTGAACTTGTTGATATATTCGTACGGGGCCACGGGGGCCCCGGGTGGGATTCAGATTGAATCCGGAACAAGTTTCAACCTTGTTTGATTACTGAATTGTTGTTGGGGACTAGTGCAATCGCTCATGCGCATTTTTGGTCGCAGGTGCGGAACCACAAAAGCGACCCTCGAGCCACAGAAGCGAAGGTGGCCTTGCCAAACTAGGATCGTCTGTGCGAGGCATTTTCCGCATCTGCGAGTCCGCAGGTTGGGAGAAGTGGTCGCAAATGCGCACGAGGCTAGCTTAGTCTATTATTGCAGAAGCGGGCCTTGCCCGCAAAAATGCATTTTAGTCCGTAGAAGCGGAAGTGCAGAAGAGCGCTTGGTTCGCAGAGGTCGAAAGTCTTGGCCGAAGTGTAAAACCGCACATGCGATGGTTTTTCCGCAGGTTAGGCGCCGCAGGTGCATCTAAAATTCCGTAGTGCGGAATCCCTGGGCAGAAAAGCGGGTCCTCGAGGGTTTGAGTTTCATAATCCATTTTTGGACCTAGAGAGATCGGTTTGTGGTGATGTTTTGAGAGATCTGCAAGGAAATTATTGGGATGAGAAATCCTAACTCTATTTTGGTTAAATTACACGAATCTATTGTTAATTTCATCACTTAATTAGAGATTTGAGTTAGAAATTTGAGGAAAAATTGTGAAAACTTCTTAGGCTAAAATTTGGGGAATTGATAGGCGACTAGAGGTCGGATTTGAGTAATACTTGTATGGTTGGAATCGGTTTCCTACAGATTATATTTATGGTATGAAGTTGTTTTGGATAGATTCGAGGCGTATGGAGTCAGATAATCGAGGGAAAGTCCTACTAGTGGATTGAGTTAGCGTGTTTCGAGGTAAGTATTTTTTCTAACTTTGTGTGGGTTAATTAACCCATAGAATTGGTGTTTTTTGTGATAACTGTAATGTGTGAAAGCCGTGTACGCATGGTGACGAGCATGCACACTGTCACGACCCAAAATCCATTAAGGTCGTGATGGAGCCGGACACCACTGTCAGGCAAGCCAACACTCAATAGTTAATTAAATCCCTAGTTTAGTATTTTGAAAATCGTTACTTTTTATTTCATTATATAACGATCAAATAGAGTTACTGAGTAAACAACAATGTTTTAATAGTTCAATTGACAAATACATCCCAGAACCCGGTGTCACTATTGCAGGAGCAATTTCTAGGAAGTATACATGTAATACAATATTTGTCCGGAGTACAAACTGGACAAGGAAATAAAAATACGATACAATACATCCAAGGGATACTTTGCCGGCTGCGGGTCGTCTCGAGAGGAGCAGCTCGCCTAAGTCCCCATATCAGCCACACCACTACGTCGAGCGGGGCCACTAGATATGCCTGTACATGTGCAACAAAATGCGCAACAAGTGTAGCATGAGAACAAAAACAACGTGTACTCAATAAGTATCCCGCCTAACCTCGAAGAGGTAGTGACGAGAGGTCGACTTTGACATTTGCTAGAGGTCAATTCAATATAATAAAGTGTGATGTCAAACATGGGTATTAAAATCAAATAACAAATAACAACAGGATTGGACAACCTTTTCCATAAACTTATAAATCTCAGTTTCCGTCATTTTAGTTAGCAATTTACATCTTAAGGAAATTTAACAGTTCAAATCACAGACGGTGTTAAGAAAATATCATGCATAAGAAATGCCGAGGGTCGAACGGCCCGAACCAACAATAAATAAATGTGCATTGCCGAAGGGTCGAACGACTCGAACCATAGATGCATCTATTAACCTGCCATGGCGTACGGCCCGCTCCCATGAGAGTAATGGAAGAAATCACCTCGCTCGCGGAATATAAATTGCGAAGCGGTCTCACATAAGCATACACATTCAAACATTCCTCCCCGACTACATCGGGAAACAATTACCCAAGAAATGACAATTTCACTTTTAATGGTCACAAAGATAGTATTTAAATCTTTTTCTAGAAATTTATTTGACAAGTTCGATAAGGTTTAAACATTTTCAAATTTCGTCAGTAAAGATACAAGTACGGAAAATAAAACATGCTTTTGGGTCCTAGACTACCCAGACATAAGCATAATAGTAGATACGCACGGACTCCCGTCACCTCGTGCGTACGTAGCCCCCACAAATAGTAGCACATATTTAATTATTTCACCCATGGGGACAATTCCCTTTTACAAGGTTAGAAAGGAGACTTACCTCGCTCCGAAGTTCTATAACCGGCTTCCAAGCCCTTCCGACAACTCAAATCAATGCATAACGCTCCAAAACTAGCCAAATAACGGGCAAACCAATGAAAATATACTCTAATACTTATAAAAATTCAATTTATATAAATTCCCAACTCCGCTCGAAAAGTTGACAAAATTTCCCTTGGGCCCACGTGCCCGGATTCCTAAATTTTTTGAAGATAAAGTTTACCCATAGCCTCACGAACTCAATTATATAATTCTCTCTCAATTTCATGCCCAAATTCGTGATAACAATCAAAAAATACAAATTCTAGGTCTTCCCCTCAAAACCCCAAATTTCTACAAATTTTCTTCCCTAATCCATGTATAATCCATGTATTTAACTCAAGATGGGAAGAAATCACTTACCTTATGGAAGATGCTGAAAATACTACTCCAAAATCGCTCCAAAATCGCCTTCCATTGAAGAAATGAAGTGCAAATGAGCCACTCAGTTTTAAAATACACACTGCCCAGCCCCAACCTTCGCACCTGCGGTCCAATAGCCGCTCCTGCGACTCCGCACCTGCGGAAAAACCATCGCAGGTGCGTCTCTAACTCAACCCAACGAATCTCGCACCTGCGACCCTCACTTCCGCATCTGCGCCTCTGCAGGTGCGGACATATACTCGCACCTGCACTCCTGCCCGCGCCTGCGATTCCCTGGCCGCTTCTGCGGCTCCGCACCTGCGTCCAAAACCCCGCAGGTGCGGTCATACCAGATGTCAACAACCTCAGCTATTCCTCAAACTCCAAAATTCAATTCGTTAACCACCCGGAATTCACCAGAGGCTGCCGGGACCCCGTCCAATCACACCAACCAGTTCCAAAACATAATGCGGACCTTCTCGCGTCGTTAGATCACATCAAATAACATCGAAACAATGGATCGCAACTCAATTCAATCTTTATGAACTTTGAAATTTCCAACTTCTACATTTGATGCTAAAACCTATCAAATCATGTCTGATTGACCCCAAATTTTTCACACAAGTCACATTCAACATTAGGACCTGCTCCAACTTTCGGAATCGGAATCCGACTCCGATATCATAATTTCCACTTCCGGTCCAACTTCTCAAAAACCTTCAAATTTCTAGATTTATCCAAAGGACTCCAAAGTGACCTACGAACCTCAAAATTTACTTCCGATCACGCTCCTAACACCAGAATCACCATACGGAGCTATTCCCCAAATCGAAATCCCAAACGAACATCAATATCACTAAAATGCACTTCAACCCAGACTTATGAAATTTCTTCTAAAATGCTAACTTCCACAATATACACCGGCTCCCGGGTTATCCAAAACCCGATCCGAACATACGCCCAAGTCCTAAATCATCATACGAACCTGCTGGAACCTTCAAATCCTGATTCTGAGGCCGTTTACTCAAAAATCCAATCTTAGTCAATTCTCCCAACTTAAGGCTTCCGAAATAAGAATTTTTCTTTCTAAATTGACTCCGAACTTCCCGAAATTCAATTCCGACCATGCCTATGAGTTATAATACCTGAAATGAAGCTGCTCACGACCTCAAACTGCCGAACGACGAGCTAGAGCTCAAAACGACCGGTCGGGTCGTTACATTTTCTCCCACTTAAACATACGTTCGTCTTCGAACGTGCTAAGAACTGCTCTGGAATTCTCTGAAATCACTGTTTAACACCTTGTGCACCTACCTGTGCTACCACCACTCAGTTGAGCACATTAGCTCGATCAAATCCGAAGATATCCTTTTTTATCCATACAATAAGCTTAGAACCCAGTTCCAACACCCGAAATCCTCTGCCAGGCCTGTTTCGGATTGAATCCGGAACAAGTTTGAACCTTGTTTGATTGCTGAAGTGTTGTTGGGACTGGTGCAATCGCACCTGCGCTTTTTTGGTCACAGGTGCGGCATCGCAGAAGCGGTCCTCGAGCCTAGAAGAGAAGATGGACTTACCCAGCTGGGATCACATGTGCGAGGAGTTTTCCGCATATGCGAGTCTGCAAGTGCAGAGAAGTGGTTGCAGATGAGGATGTGGCTAGCTTGGTCTATTGTCGCAGAAGCGGGCCTTACCCGCAGGAGCGAGTGCGCAAAGCGCATTATAGTCTGTAAAAGCGGAAGCGCAAATGCGCGTTTGTTCCGTAGAAGCGGAAAGTCATGGCCTAAGTGGAAACCGCACCTGCAATGGTTTTTCCACAGGTGCGGCATCACAGGTGTATCTAAAAGGCCACAAATGCGAAATCCCTTGGCAGAAAAGGGATCTCGAGGGTTTGAGCTTCATAATTCATTTTTGGACCTAGAGAGCTCGGTTTGTGGCGATTGTTTGGGAGATTTGCAGGGAAATCATTGGGGTGAGAAATCCTAACTCGATTTTGGTTAAATTACACGAATCTATTGTTAATTTCATCATTTAATTAGTGATTTGAGTTGGAAATCTGAGGAAAATTTGTGCAAACTTCTTAGGCTAAAATTTGGGGATTTGACAGGCGATTTAAGGTCGGATTTGATAATTCTTTTATGGTTGGACTCGTTATCGAATGTGTGTTCAGATTTTATAATTTTATTCGAGTTTCGAGATGGGGGCCCGGATTTACTTTTTGAGTTGACTTTTTATTTCTTTGCAAAGGTCGTAATTTTGAAAAATTGAAGGAATGACCTACTTGTGGATTGAGTTAGTGTGTTTCGAGGTAAGTGTTATGCCTAACTTCGTGTGAGAAGATTACCCCTTAGGATTGGTGTTATTTTTTATAATTATGATGTGTGAAAGCCTTGTATGCAAGGTGACGAGTGTGTGCACGGGCTAAATGTGAAAAATTTACCGATTTTAGCTATGTGGATTCCTTTCATGCCTTAATTGAGTTACCTTAATATGTTATAGTCATCATTTCTAGTCTATCTTCACATGGTCTGCTTGACTTATCTCTTACTTGTTAATTTGCCCTACATGTTTAGTTGAAGTTGCTGTTGTTTCCTCTATTTCTTATTCATTATTTAACCGTGAGTTCTTTACTTGAAGTTGTTATTCTTGGAATATCTTGTTGATGAAATATGTATTGAGTTATAAAGGTTGTGATTCACATTAAGGCAAAGTGTTAAGTTGTGAAATACTATTCTGTTGGGTTATTCACGCCAGATTGTTATTGTTGACTTGTACATTGTGGTTGAGCCATGGGCTCCTTATTGTGAAAACGTTATTATTGTTAATTTCTTTGGCAAGTTGTGATATTGGGCACTTGAGGTGCGATTTGTGATACGTTGTGATATTGATACGCATGCAGTGGTATAATTACGGTTGAAACGCATGTGATGAGATAAGGTGGGATTGGTACGCGTGGCTAGTAGGGAAACTATTAGAAACCACGTGGTGTGATAAGGTGGACTAAAACGCGGGATGCTATTTTGGGCAAATAATTTTCAAAACTAAATGCAAGGCTCCCGCGGTGCTATAAGAAAATATTGTGAATTATCCTTGTGATTTGAGACTGCGAGGAGGTACCTCGGTAGTGACTCTTGTTGGTATTTCTCTATTGCTTCACATGTGTTTGGTTGTTTTGTTTCTTAGTATATCATTCCTTATTTTCTTTGTGTTGCATTATTCACTTTAGTTTCGTGTAGCTAACCTTGATGTGTTATTTGTTGCTTCAATATCATTGCTATCATTACTACACTGCCATACACTTGTATAATATTTCTTATTTATTTCAGTAAGGCTTTGACCTGACCTTGTTACTACTATACCGAGGTTAGGCTTGGCACTTACTGGATACCATTGTGGTGTACTCATGCTATGCTTTCGCATATCTTTTTGTGTTGATCTAGGTACCTCCTACCAGCACAGGCATTAGCGAGACCTCAGCAGTGGAGACTTCAAGGTACACCTGCCGGCGTCCACAAGCCTCGGAGTCCCCCTCTGCCTAGACTATTCTATTTTCCCTATCCTTTTAAAGACATTGATGTGTAGAGTTACTCAGTACTACTATCTAGAACTTGTAGCTTGTGGGTTTTGGGAAGTTGTATATACTGAGTTGCAGAGTTTCTTTATATTAAGTTGTTGAGTATTTGAGAGTTATTTGTCATTTCAGTTATATTTCGCATGTTTTGTTAGGTTTACCTAGCCTTAGAGATTATGTGCCATCACGACATCCTACATGGATAATTGGGGTCGTGACAGGTCCAAAATACCCCATTTGCTAACAGCCATTTCACGTGGAAAAGAGTTACGCACGTGAAAAATTATCAGAAACTCAATTATCTTCTTGCCTTGTTTGGGTCAAATTTACTCCTTTACTATTTTATTTGAAGCAATTTTACCCTTCTACAATTTGAATATAAGTAATTTTAGCCTCCAAAAGTTTTCTTCTCATTTTTTATCCTTACTAGTCTTTAGGTACGCGCGATGTGTACTTTGTTTAAATAAGTAAAAGATTTTTTTTAAAATTAAATAAATATTATATTAAAAATTATGTTTGAGTTATAAAATAAAAGTGTAAGTTATGAAAATAAAGAACATTAATTTATAAAGCTAATGCAATAAGAAAAAGAATTGCTACATGACAGTCTTCAATCATCGGTCAATATATTTAAAAAGAACAAAGAATCCTCAATCAATGTACAAATACTTAACTATACAACTAATTTATTATGACTAATTTTTATTCATCAAATACATACCTATAAAATTTGCTAACCGACTATTTTATAGAAATGATCTTAGGTGAACTTAATAAAAATCAAAAATAAAATAAAGAACTCAAAAAAATACTAGATTTCAATTTATGAATTTATAATTCATTTACATGCAATAAAATACCTTCAAATTAAGGTGATAATTGAGGATGTGTATTAGTTAACTATGATTTCATGATAATAGTGAATGTAAGGGCATGTGTGATATACACATTTAAGGCATTAAGGAGGCAAAAAAAGCTCTCTAAGAAGAAGGAACACTATGAACTCCTACAGCTATGAACTTTCATCGCAAATCCCTCCTAAACCACCCGATCCAATACCTATACCTTCTTCAACCACCTTAGCAAATACTAACATGATTATTGACACCCATGTTCCCTCTCATCATCAAACAAATTTCCTTCCCAAACCTTACTTAAATTCACTTTTAGCACATACTTCGCAAACTACATCTACCAATACAATTGAGCAAGCACCACTAACGCCATATCTTATGGAAGAGATGGAGGCTCCGGGAGATCCCTCCATTTTTATACCACTTTTCGCTAAGAAAAAAACCAGAATTTATGCCCCATGGCAACATGCTGTTATTGTCAAGCTATACGGACGAAAACTCTCACATGAATTGCTTTGACAAAAAATATATGCTCTTTGGAAACCTACGGAGAATCTACCCCTGGTAGATTTGGAGTCTGATTTTTTCCTTCTTAAATTCCAAAAAGAGGAAAATAAGATTCATGCACTACAAGATGGACCTTGGTTTGTCCTAAATCATTTTCTTTCTGTTAGACAATGGGAGCCTAAGTTCATGGCATCTGAAACAAAAATCAACTACTCTGCTATTTGGCTCCGTCTGCTTGAATACCTACAGAATTTTACGATATCCAGATTCTACAAAAGTTGGGAAATAAAATTGGTAAGTTACTATCTATAGATAATTGTACCTCCTCTAATACAAGAGGCAGATACGAGAGGATATGTGTTGAAGTACCTATTGATCAACCTCTGAGAACTCATATTTACATAGGAAGCCATAAACAACCTATATTATATGAAGGTTTAAATTTGTTATGTGTTAAATGTGGTAGGATGGGTCACAACCAAAGAAATTGTTCTTATTTACCCACTATTAAGAATGATCACCCTCCCTACAATACGGAACATACCCCTACTCCAAATACTATTAATCCCACCTCTCAAATTACTTCCGAGGACGAATGGAAAGTTGTTAAATTTCCTAAATGAATTAATCCTAAAAGAAATATCTCTTTGCCGTTAAAAGGATCTGTTAAACCCAATTTAGTCAAGGAAACTACGACAAATACTCTTAACTTAAGTAATATCGCTATTAACTGTGCTAATAAATTTCATAAAAATTCAATCACCACCCCACCTCATATACAAACTAATAACCTTTTTCAATCACTTTCCCCAAACCATTCACCAGATGAGCATTTATTCACTGAAAATACAACCAATACACTCCCAGGAACAATGATGCCTAATACCGTAAGGCAATTTAATGCCACCACCCACTCGGTCCAATTAAATAATTCCCAAACAAAACACTCCATCTTACAAAAACAACATGCACACAGCCATGACAGTCAAACACACATGCAAGAACAAATTTTATCCAATCAAACTCCCCCCATCCCACTTCATCAAACTACTATCTTTAATAATACCTCTGCTTTACACAAAAATGCCGACTATCCTTGTCAAATTCTAAACCCTAACTTGTCCCCCATGAAACCACATAATCATGATCCCTCCACTCCTCCTCAATCCAGTAAACAATCAGATTTTTCTATACAATTTATCTCCACACTCAATCAACCGCCTTCTACACTTATTAACATAATTTCCTGCACAGACCAACCTCCATCTTCCTCAAATACGCATACTGCTTCTTCCAAACTCTCTCTTCCTATATTATCAAAAGATGTCTCAAAACCATTTTAACCGTTTAGCCAGAACCTCACACAACCACATGCAGTCAAATCACCACCTTCATCACCAACGTACTCCACGCTCACAACCACCATCACACCTCATAATGGAACCAAATACGATAATTTACACAACGCAGACACCCCAAGCACCAATTCAACCAAATTCTTGGTTGGAATCGGGTCTGCAAAATCATGCACTGACATTTACGATGGGAGTAAACAATCAGGAGGTCACAATACTAGTAAACAACCCCAGGGACCTAGCACAAATTGTCATGGAGGGAATGACTCTGGGACAAAGCTCTTTGGTAGATATCACTGGTCCATGATGCAATCACCATTCCTGGCACCTTATCAACCACTCCAGCTGCCGACACCCTTCTGGGACCCGTCTCACCTCCATCCAAATCATATCCAAATGTCGTTCTATCCATCTCCTACAGTTACAACTCCATGGATACAACCATATACACTTCCATCAACTCAAGTCCTTCCAATGGAGACAGCCACACCACCTCCATCCCCTCACCAGTCGTCACCCCACCCTCACAGTCCACAAGAACAAACGGCAGACTTCCAGGAGGAATTAGAGGCGGCAGTGATTTACAACAGGGAGACTCGTCTGGTCCATGCATGGCTCGATGGAATAAAAGTATTTGTACAGAAAGAGGAATACGAAAGAAAAATTTACGTAAGGTGCCCCTCAAACCTCATAGCATTGTCTCTTCGTCTACGTCCCACCACCAATCCGGAGGTGGGGAAGTATGCCATGCTATTGCTTCCTACTCTACGTCTATGTTCAGGGAAAACAAGCAGAGCTCGGAGAATGGGGAGGAGGAGTCAACTGTAAATTTGTGTAAACACCGATTGTGAATAAATTTTTATCCAAGTTAATTCCTTTTTTTCCTTTCAAATCTTATGTTTTATATTATGAAAGGAACTTTTCATCTTTAAGTTCTTCATTCCAACCAAAATAGTATCCATGATTATTATCAGCTACTAGTGTGTGTAGGCATGTAAATTTTATTGGAATTAAATCCGTAAAATAATTTGGATTATATTTTAAATTCAAGATATATTAGATCAAATAAAGTTATTGGGTTAATATAATTGGATTAGTTATATAAGTCCAACATATATGGATTAAATAAATAAGTCTTAATCTATTGGGCTAGCCCATTTAATTGGGCTAAAGTGATGAGCCCGCTTCATTAAGCCCAAGGTGTCATCTTCCTAGAGGCCCAATTTGGTGCCATGTGTCAAATGACGTGGCGCGCCAAGTCAAGTGGAAGAGCCAATAGGATTGTTCCATGTGTCAAAATGACAAGGCATGCCAAGTCAAATTAAAGGGCCAATGAAATTGCACCACGTGTGCAAGTGACATGTTCTGGCCAATCAAATACGGCCTTGTCACACTTCAATTTGATTGGTCGGAAAGAGTTTGTTCTTATCATAACTCTTCCCTCCCACAACTATAAATAGAGGTCTTCATAACTCAGAGAAGACACCAGTAGTTATAAGAAGAAGCAAGAAGGAGCTCGTGGATCAAACGCTGCGGATTTCTCTAAAAGCTACAAGCATTCAAGTGTTCTAAGGATTAAAAAATCAAGAGTAAGATTCAAGAACAAGCTCCAAGCCCTTGGATTAAAAGTACGTCAAGATCAAGCTTCAAGAACTTGGATTAAAATAAAATAAAATTCAATATTAAGCTCGAAGGCTCTTTATTTACTGTTGAAAGGAAGAATAAGAGGATTCATAGAGATTGTAACACTCAAATATTTGAAATAAAATACTACGATTGTTGCAATATTTTTCGGTCTTGATTTTATTTTCTCGACGCAATTTATTGTCTTCAAATTCTGGCACACCAAGTTGGACAATCTCTACCTCTCATCTCAACTTTTCAATCACCAAAATTCAAGAACAACGAAATGGCTTCCAAGAAAATTAACTCTAGTTCAACTTCCGCCAAGGCTGCTAATTCCAGGTTCTATGCTGATGTGGAAAGCATGCTCGATGTTACCTTTGGAAGCTTTGGACCAGTTACGAGGAGCAAAGCAAGCTCGTTAGGACAACAAGCACCCCAAATGCCATCCGCATCAACCCCTATTTTCAGATCTTCATCCTCAAAAGGAGCAAGATCTTCCACAAACGCGCCCGAAGAAGGAAGCGATGTTGCTGAATAGATCAAGAAAACTCTTACTCTGCTTGACCTTTCCGGATCCAAGCACTCTACTGTGAAGCAAAATGATGATGCTTCGAGTGAAGGATCCTCCCCACTTACATCACGTAGTGTGAGTCAATCGAGGATCAATCTGTGTGACAATTCATGATACTCTCCATCGTCCACGACAATCATGCAAGCCATGGCGACATACACTTCATTTGTAGAGGAGCAGTTGGAAAACTTGACGGAAGAAATCGCTGGCTAGACCATGTGCATGCAAAATCAAGATTCTAGAATTGACAAGCTAACAAATAGGATGGGAATCTTGATGGAAGAAGAGTCCACCCATGCACCTGGCAATCTCCCATACGTTCCAAAGAGTAATTCTCCCCCAAGACAGGTTTCATCCGATAAGGCTATCCCTGTCTCATCTAAAGGGATGATTCCAATCGATCAACTGAAGGAGTTCATCGAAGAAACTATTAAAAGCAAGTACGAAGTCGCTACCAAGTCTTCCCTTACATACGCAAAGTCGTACACTGCAAGGATCGATATGTTGAAGATTCCTGCTGGCTATCAACCTCCAAAGTTTCAACAATTTGATGTTAAAGGCAATCCAAAGCAACATGTGGTGCACTTCGTTGATACATTCAACAACATTGGGACTTATGGAGATTACCTCGTCAAACAGTTTGTCCGCTCGCTAAAAGGAAATGCTTTTGGTTGGTATACAAACCTCGAGGCGGGATCTATTGATAGCTGGGATCAACTAGAGCAAGAGTTTCCCAATCACTTTTATAGAACAAAGCGCACCATGAGCATGGTGGAACTCACAAATACTCGTCAATGAAAGGGCAAACCAGTTATCAACTTTATCAATCGTTGGAGGAATACAAGCCTCAACTGTAAAGACAGGCTTAGCGAAGGTTCTGGCATAGAGATGTGCATCCAAGGCATGCATTGGGTATTGCGCTACATCCTGCAAGGTATAAAGCCTCGCATATTTGAAGAATTTGCAACTCGTGCCCATAACATGGAATTGAGCATGGCCTCCGGTGGAAATGAAAGGCTGCCCATCTATGAACCTCGCAAAGGGGAAAACAAGCAAAAAGTTAGAAAATGGAGCAAGTTTGTACCAAGATTAGAAAATAAAGAAGCTATGAATGTCAACACATCACCTGTGAAGTTCACGGCGAATGTGAGCAAGAAGCAGAGTATGAAATCCACTTGGTTTCAAGATAAGCCAAGTGTAAAGTTGAATCAAAAAGAAATGCAAGAGAAAGAGTACCCATTTCTGGATTTGGATGTGCTAGCTATTTTTGAAGAACTCCTCGAGTTAAATCTCATTGAGCTTCCGGAGATGAAGCAACCAAATGAAGCTGGGAAAACAAATGACCCAAATTACTGTAAATACCATCGACTTGTGAGCCACCATTTTGAGAAGTGCTTTGTCTGTATTGGTAAAAGAGAGCTTCACACGTGTAATAATTCTTGATGACTCAGCAGTCTATGTGGAGCAATGAAAACACGACAGCTGGACAGGATTGTACTAAGAGGTACGAGGAAAAGGGGCACGACAAATCATACCCACGAGGTAATTAGCTACGAGAGTCTCAACCTGATTAAGAAGATGAAGAGACACGGTCAGAATGTATCCGGGCGGAACAAAGGGAAAATTCAGAGATCTTCAATTAATGATCCACACGTTACACAACCTTCACGTAACAGTTACAGTTACTCATTGTAACGTTACATTAATGCCATAATTAGTCATTAATGTAAAATCATTGAAAAAAGTTGACGTTATATTAAGAAATTCCTTATATAAGGAAATTAAATATAACTTGTAAAGGACATTCGAACTACTATTTATACACACTTTACTTTTCATGCATCTTATTATTCCATTTACTTACAATTATCAGTCTTACCCTGGTTATCAAAAACCCGCGTTCTTCTTAAAAATAGCTTTGGTCAAAGGATCTAATTCTTTTGTTAAACAAATTGGTTCCGTTGCCGGGAATCTAATAATCTTTATTTTCTTTTCAAGCAATATCTTCTGAACTATGTCGAACTCCAACGAAAATAACCAACAAAGGGATGGAACTCCATCACCTTTAGGATCCCCACGAGGTCCAAGGGAACAATCCCAAGAAAGACCCAACAACAATAACAATGAAAATGATCAAACAATAGAGCAAGATCAGGTGAAGCAAATGATTGCGTAGTATGTGGGCCAGGCTTTGCAAGAATTTGCGAGGGGTTACCAGCCGCATCACCTGCACCACCCCCTAACAACACTATAACTGTGGAAAATCCTCAATCTGGGTTAGCAAACTCAGGAAGTGGGGGTATTCTTAATGAATCTCTTGAAGTGAGACTAGGTATGTCCAATAACTCTGAGTTGCAATCTTTATTACTAACCTTGCAGAAACAGGTGAAGGAACAAAACGATCGAATCGAACTGATTCATGGAGTACCACATGTTATCAAAGGCATTGACGTTGATAGGTATTCTCAACAACCTTGGAAGCCGAGCGCAGCACCCCTACCTATTACCAAGAAATTCAAAATGCCTGATGTTCCTAAGTATGACGGGACAACTGACCTACGCGACCATGTGAATGCTTTTACCACTAGAGTGAAAGGAAATGACTTAACAAAACAAGAAATCGAGTTGATCTTAGTCAAAAAGTTTGGAGAAACGCTTACTAAGGGAGTGTTAACCTGGTATTCTCTTCTCCCTGAAAATTCTATTGATTCTTTTGCTGAGCTTGTAAATTCTTTCATAAAAGCGCATTCCGGTGCGCAAAAAGTCGAAAAATGAATGGAAGACTTATTCAAAATAAAACAAGGAGACACGGGACTGCTTCGTGAATTTGTAGACAGGTTTCAACGAGAAAGAATGATACTACCAAGGGTGCCTGATAATTGGGCATCCATGGCATTTGCAAGCAATTTAAATGATAAAAGCTCAAAAGCCACGAGAAGACTCAAGGAAAGATTGAGGGAATTCCCAGCTACAACATGGAATGATGTTTATAATAGGTACAACACTAAGCTTCGTATAGAAGAGTATATGATTGCTCGTTCGAAGGATGAAGATCGTACCAACTCCAGACGTTCCGAATCTAAAAGAAGATCAGGTAAGAACAGGTATGACCCTTATATAGGACCTTCGGGACGGGAAACTCGTCCCAGGTTCGAAAACACTCAGTCAGAATATAGACCATCAAGCAGAGATGCGGGCTCATCCTCATCAAGATCCAGAAAGGATCGGGATGAACGAAATAGAGGTAATACGCGAATTGGGAATCACACCTTCAATGTAAGTACTTCCGAACTAATTTCGGTATTAATAAATATGGGTGATAAGGTTTGATGGCCCAAAGAAATGAGGTCGAACCCAAATAAAAGGAACCTAGATTTCTGGTGTGAAATCCATAATGATCATGGACACAGAACTACAGATTGCAGATTTTTGCAAGGTGAGGTAGAACAATTATTGAAACAGGGCTACTTAACAGAATTGTTTAGTGAAAAAGGTAAGCAGGCATACATGAAGAACATGCAGGAGCCCCCAAAACCACCACCTCCAAAACGAACCGTCAACGTAATACATGGAGGTGAAGAAGTAAACGGAGTGGTCTGCAAAAGAACCACAAAGTTCACCATTACACACGGGAAGCGGGTTCGTGAAAACTTGGAAGCAGACAATATAACCTTTGATGATACAGATATCAGAGGATTAATGCTTCCTCATAACGACGCTCTGGTAATATCTTTACTTATTCATGACACTAACGTAAAAAGAGTGTTGGTTGATCCAGGTAGCTCAATCAATATTATTTTGCTAAGAGTCGTTGAAGAAATGCTATTGGGGAATCAAGTAATCCCAAAGGCACGAGCTATATCAGGGTTTGATAACTCTACAGTTATAACAAAAGGGGAAATTAAACTTAGCACTTATGCTGAGGGAGTAATAAATAATTCCAGGTTCCAAGTCATCGATATTGATATGGCCTATATTGTAATCATGGGAAGGCCATGGATCCACGACATAAAAGCAATACCATCCACCTTGCATCAGATAATTAAATTCCCTTCCGAATGGGTAATTCAACATATTAGAGGCGATCAGCAAACCGCGAGAATATAAATTCCGTGGTACACTACAACAATAAAGTAGAGGTGGAAGAGTCAAAAGATAAGGAAATCTCCCAAGCAGAAAATATTGCTCAAACAAGTATGGAAGAAATTACAACCCAAATAGGTACGGAAGATATTATTGCTAAAACAGGTATGGAAGAAGATGGCCATGAGAAGGTGAATCAAGCCACCACAGAAGAGGTACCGAATCATACAGACGTAGATACCAGACCTGATGTCATTCAGGAACCAAAGGAAGATGAACACATCAAAACAACCACAGAAGAACTCGAAGCTGTCCCATTGTTCGAACAAAAGCCCGAACATAAAGTTCACATAGGCACGAGGCTCAGCCCAAGACGAAGAGGTAAATTGATTATTTAAAAGCTAACATAGATTGATTTGCATGGTCCCATTCAGACATGACATGTATACCTCCAGATGTGATGACTCATAAGCTAAATGAAGATTCATCTTTCGTACCTATTAAGCAGAAGAAAAGAAAGCAAGGACCATTCAAGAACCAAGTGATTGACGAAGAGGTACAACAACTCTTGAAAATTGGTTCAATACGCGAGGTAACATACCCTAACTGGTTAGCTAACACTGTAGTGGTGCCTAAAAAGAATGGTAAATGGAGAGTATGCGTAGATTACACTGATTTAAATAAAGCATGCCCTAAAGATTCATTTCCATTACCAAATATAGATCAAATGATTGATGCCACCGCAGGTCATGAATTGTTAAGATTTCTAGAAGCGTACTCTGGTTATAATCAGATTAAAATGGATCCCTCAGACAAGGAAAAAACATCCTTTATCACAAACAGGGGGACTTATTGTTACAAAGTCATGCCTTTTGGCCTGAAAAATGCTGGAGCCACATATTAGAGACTAGTGACCAAGATGTTCCAGGAACATCTGGGGAGGACGATGGAAGTTTACATCGATGATATGCTGGTGAAATCAACACACGCGGAGGATCATTTCCAGCACCTCTCTATTACCTTTGAAATTTTACGCAACTTTAGGAATATTTATTTCCAGGTCTTCGGAGAAGAGCTTTAAGTTCTTTTTAGTTCTTAAAAAGCATAATCAGTTCGAATTGACTGAGGAATGTCGACAGGATCTCAAAGATCTGAAGGCTTATCTATCAAAACCCCCGTTGCTATCAAAGCCAAAGGAGGGGGAACAACTGTATATCTATCTTGTCGTTGCAGAAATTGCCGTAAGTGCAATACTGGTAAGGGAAGACTTTATTAGATGCTGAAACTAGATACCCACATCTAGAAAAATTAGCCTTGGCTCTATTCATGGCAGCCAGGAAATTAAGATCATATTTTCAGTGTCATCCAATCACTGTCGTGACTTCGTATCCATTCAAGAAATATTCTGCACAAACAGGAATTATCTGGAAGACTAGCTAAATGGGTTATACAATTAGCGAGCATCACATAGTATATCAGCCTAGGACTGCAAAAAAGTCTCAAATTCTAGCTGATTTCGTCGCCGGTTTTAATAATAGCATCATCTCTGAAGTAGAAAAAGATTTACAACTCTTTAATGGGACTAATCCATGCATATGGACCCTGTTCACTGACGGCTCTTCCAATATAAAAGGAGCCGGCTTAGGCATAGTCTTAATATCACCCACGGGTGAAAAGATACGCAAGCCATTAAATGTTATCCCATAACTAACAATGAAGCAGAGTACGAAGCTGTCATTGCAGGACTTGAACTGGCACGAGAACTCTCAATTGAGAATATCGTGATTAAAAGTGACTCCCAGCTGGTAGTAAATCAGATGCAGGGGACTTATATTGCTCGAGAGACTCGGATGCAACATTATTTGGAAAAGGCACGAGATCTCGTAAGGCAGTTCAAAACATGGAAGGTTACACAAATACCTAGAGATGAAAATGTAGAAGCGGATGCATTGACTAACCTCGCAGCAGTTACAGAAGTAACAAATAAAGACAATGCAGTTGTCGTCCACCTGTTTCATTCAGCGATTTACCAGGACAAAAATGAGGTAATTTTTAACAATTTAACCTGGGATTGGAGAAACGAAATTTCAAATTTTTTGTAGAATGGCACTGTACCTGAAGACAAAAAAGCTGCAAGGTACTGCCTCATTCACAATTCTCTATACCGCAAAATGTTCGGAGGTCCCCTAGCAAAATTCCTCGTACCAAATCAAATAGAATTCGTGATGAAGGAAGTACTCGAAGGACACTGTGAAAATCATGCATGGGCGAGATCTTTAGTCAAAACCCTAATCAGAGCAGGGTACTATTGGCCCAAGATGGAAGAAGAGGCTGAAAGCTTCGTAACTAAATGCGACAAATGCCAACGATTTGCTATCAACATGCATCGACCGACAAAGCTATTACACCTAGTGATATCTCCATGTCCATTCATGAAATGGGGGATGGACATAGGACCCCTCCCCTCAGCTAAAGGAAAGGTATAGTTCTTACTCGTGTTAACTGACTATTTCACAAAATGGGTGGAGGCAGAAGCTTTCAAACAGATGCGAGAAAAAGAAGTAAAAAGCTTCATATGGAGAAATATATAATATGTCGATTTGGGATACCGAAGGAGATCGTACGTGACAATGGCCCGCAGTTCATAGGCTCGCAAATCACAAAATTCCTCGAAAGCTGGCAAATCAAACAAATTACTTCATCGCCATATCACCCTGTGGCTAATGGGCAAGCTGAATCAACACATAAATTCATCATCAATAACCTAAAGAAACGGTTGGAAAAAGCCAAGGGAAATTGGCCTGATGAATTACTGGCAGTGCTATGGGCTTATATAACGACTTCAAAAACAGCCATGGGAGAAACTTTATTCGCGCTTGTTTATGGGTCAAAAGCTTTAATACCGGTGGAGATTGGTGAACCAAGCATACAGTTTACAACAGCCACAGAGGATGCTAATAACGACGAATTAAGGACCAATCTAGATTTTCTCGAGCAAAGAAGAGAAGCTGCGTTAATACGTATGGAAGCTCAAAAACAAATAATAGAGCGTTATTACAACCGGAAAGCTCACCTCAGATATTTAAAAATTGGGGACTTCGGTCTTAAAAAAGTCTTCCAATCAGCAAAAGAAGCTGGTGCAGGAAAGCTAAATCCAAATTGGGAAGGACCCTACAAAGTCCAAGGTATCGCTGGGAAAGGCGCCTATAAGCTGGAGGCTATGGACGGCAGGATCTTACCAACTAGTTGGAATGCCATCCATTTGAAGAAATATTATTTCTAAGGAAAAGGAATACCCCCGGTCAGGTATTTCCACGTTCGATTTTACTTTTGTACAATTAAAAGCTTACTAACCATTTTAGATGATATGCAAAAAGCTAACCTATCACCAGATGATGATATTAGACCTGCAAAGACGCGAGAAAGTAAGTGAATTCCCAATCTAGGGTTACACTTTCTGATGGATGTTTTAAAAAGGTTAAGAAATCATCATCTAAAAACTATAAACCTTCGAGTCCCGTACGTTTTTCCATTTCAGGAAAAAGGACCACAAGGAAGGAATAGTTATGTGCTCGAGATTTCATTCTTCAAAGCTCAAACACTTGGGAGACTATACAGTATGGAAGGCAAAGACGAAGCAAAGAAGACTATCAAAAATTCAAAGCTCGATCCTGAAGATCAATCATGCCAACGAGTCAAGTGATACGAGCAAAATCAAAAGAGCCAAAGACTCAAAGCTCAAAGCCTGATTCAAAAAACCTTCGAACATGTTCATGAATGTAAACAAACGTTCAGCTTAAAAGGCAAAATATTAGTTACGAGGGAGAAATGCACATCTTTGTACTTCTTCAGAAAACTGTTGTAACTAAAAACAGTTATGGATAAAAGATCATCATCTTTGTACTTATTCAGAAAACTGTTATAACTGAAAACAGTTATGAAATCTTTGTACTCATGCAAAAACTGTTGTAAATAAAAACAATTACGGATGGAAAGATCATTATCCTTGTATCTATTCAAAAAACTGTTATAAACAAAAAGATAGTTACGAATGAAAAAGCATTACCCTTGTATTTATTAAAAACTGTTGTCAATGAAAACAGTTACGGGTCAAAACCCATATAAAAACTGTTACAAACAAAAAATAGTTATTCCTTGTATTAACTCGAAAAAACTGTTTCACAAGAAAAATAGTTATGAAATACAAGATTACATCAAACATGTTAAAAGAAAACAGATGCAACATGAGTTTTAGACGATACTCAAACACATGAGAAATGCTGCGAAAGTTCAAACACAAAAACTTTCTTCAGAAACATTGTTAAACATGTAAAAAATTCCTATCTCTCTATTGCATTTTTACACCATTATGAAGTTGAGACGTATTCTTCATTAAGTGTCGATAAAAAAAGGGCCCTCTTTCACAAAACCGTACTTACTACAAAAAGGTACAAATAATCTAAGCATTTGATATGCAAAACTCAGAGGTAAAACTTAAACCTAAAAAATGAAGCATGCAAAAGACTTAAAGAGTGAAACAGAAACTCAAATCAAAAGTCATACTTGCATTAATATATTAACGGCTAAGTAAACTAAGTATAATTTATACTTAGCCGTATTAAGTTTTTATACATTGAGGTGCCCCTAAGTTGTCATTTGGGGACTTAAAAGGATCCAAACTTACCCCCGATGGGACTGGGGGTAACCACCAATTGAAACAAGGTAAAAAAAAGGAACCAACATCTTAAACCTCTTCAGACGGGGGATTGACTTCACTGGCAGGAAGAGTAGCTTGGGGTGAAGAGACTTGAGCAGCAGGAGCCTCACCTTCAGGTGAAGAGAGATTGTGACCTTGTTGAGACTTCTCAATGGTCTCCTTGATTTTTGAAATTTCAGCATTGAGGTCAAAACCCTCTCGGCTCATTTCAGTCAATGTGTCGAGATGAGAGTTCATATACGCCCAACTGACATCGAAAACTGCCTTGTCTTCAAGAACCTCGTAATCTTTCTCCCACAACACCATCTCAGCTCTTAATTCATCCCTCTCAGCTACGGCAGCATCATTAGAGGCCCTTAAAGGAGCGAGAGACCTTTCCAGAAGTTGAAATTTTTCCAAAGAGTTGCGGAGATCCTCCTGGGTCTGGGTAAGTGATTGCACAAGTTCGCCCGAATACTCATCCTTTTGGCCTAGTAGGGCCTTCAAGCTCCTAATCTCTTCAGAGGCACGGGACAGCTGCTCTCAAATGAGGACTCTGGGACGTTCTTATCCTTGTCTGCCTGATCAGAAGATGCCTTCTCCACGGCCAACTCTGTTGTCATGACCCTCACTTGCTGCTCCAAGTTATCTGTTTCAGCATGCCACTCCTTTACTTCCTGTTATGTATGAGAAACCCTCTTCATAAGCTCCGTGCCTATAAGATTGATCTACAAAAGAAAATCAATTAGATACGGGAAGTAAGTTTACAAGAATGAATGAAATAAAATGCATTCTACCTTTAAAGAAGTATGCACGATCTCATTAGCCCATGTAAGGGAACTGTGTCTATCCAGCTTAGCTCTCTCTGTCGGACCTATCAACGGTTTCAACCACACATCAGGCTGGCCAGACTTTTTAAAGAGGCTACCCTCTGCCGGTACTTTTATCATCACTCGCCTCATCTCCCTGCTGGAAGACCCTACTTCTGTAACAGAAGGCACGAAAGAAGGAACAGATGCGGGAGCCACGGGCCAGGAAGTCTGAGGGGTCGAAAAAGCCACAGGAGCAGGAATAGCCGCAAGAGCAGGAGAAATAGCTGGAACAGTCGAGGGAAGTTCTCTAAGATAAGGAGAGAAAATATCCAGTGGAGCTTCATCAGCGACATGACCAAAACCCTCACGGAATGAAAGATCAACAGATTCACGCACGGGAGAGGGAGTAGCATCCTCAAGGGTAGAAAATTCAACTTCAGGCACGGAAGGTTCAATGACAGGTGAAGACTCGTCGTCTGAGACCACCTTCCTTCTGAGTGACCTATGGATTAAAGAGCCCTCCTCTTCCTCCTCATCTTCTGAGGTCCTTGACCCACCTGCTTTTCTCTTTGAAGAAGAAGAGCCCGAGATGATCTCCTGGGTCTGAGCCAAAGACAACTTGGGAACAGACGCAGAAACTCCACGAGCGGGAAACCCTATCAAAAGAAAAGGATTAAATGATGCTCAATGAAAGGAAGAAGTACAAACAAAAACTTCACTTATAGTGAGTCTTAACTCTCCAACCAAACCTCCTGGAGAGGTACTTCCATGAACGTTCTTCTAATTAAGCGGTTAACAAAAGCTTTTCTACCCAATCTCGAAAACCCGAGACGTTCTCGACGGTTCCCATGATTGCTGCATAAAGAAGAAACAACTACGGTATTGATAAAATATCTAAAGCAAAAAGCAAGGAATGTGAGCAAATATGTACTCACGTGAAAGATTCCACTTCTCAGGGAAGGGAAGATTCTCTTCACCTACTAAACCAGTAGTAGGAACAGCAACATACCGAAGAAACCAACCTCGATCATTATCATCGTCAGGAGTCACTAACACCCCTTTACTCCTAGCAACCAGGGTAAAAATTCCCTGGCGGAACAACATTGGAGAATAGATGTGAATAATATGATGAAAGGTAAAGGGTACCGAAGATAAGGTAGCCAAATATCTAAGGCGTGAAACGACTCATCATACAAGAGGACCGACTTGTCCCAAGCAAATTTTGAAAAATCGACAGAACTCGATGATAATTGGGTCGATGGAAGGCTTGAACCCTAATGTAAAGGCATAAGTATAAACAAAAGAATACCCCGTCTTGTAAGACGTTATTCTTTGATTACTATTTGGAATGACGACAGGAAAATTGGACCTCCAATAACAGTCCCTGCGTACACGAGAAATTAAACCTTCAGTAATCTGGGTAGGGTACTTGTCAGCACTATCTAGAGACGACAATGAAGAAAGCTAGTCTTTAAGGGCTTGACTATCCCTAGCAAAGGTGAAATCTGCAGGTATTATTTCATCGACCCTCGGTTCACGCAAAGGTTCGTGATGTTCTCTACCCTTGGACGAAGATCTAGAAGCCCTAGCCCTCGGAGAAGTTAAAGACCTAGAAGAAGGAGAGGAAGTAATTTGAGAAGAGGAAGAACCCCTTGAAGGAGTGGAACCTAAATTCCTCAACCTGCCGCCTCTCCTACTCCGTTTCGGAACAGAAGAAGGAGTCAAATCATCTACATTTATGACTCTCTTAGATTGGTTTGAGGAAGACATATTTGCAAAGGCAAGAAAACGTTCTTTACAAATAAATTTTGAAAGTTAGAAGTTTTTCGTGAAAGTAAAGAAAGGAAAATGGGTATTATACTCGAAGACAACCGTCAAAAATGGGAAAAACAATGATGTGAAAGCCATAATTGAAGATGTCACTTCGTGACTGATGCAACCACAAAAAGCCCCAAAAGGCGCTGAAAAATTGCAGAACCAATCCGGAAATGCCACATGCCATAAGCATTAAATGGAAGTGAAGTGACGTCTACGTTCATAGAAAGATGCAGTGTTTCGAGTGAAGCGGCGACAAAAAATTCCCGCCATAAATGAGTATCCACTTACCAAATATTAATCGATAAATAAATGGTAAGTGGGGGGACTATCTGTATTCGTAAAAAAAAGCTTCACACGTGTAATAATTCTTGATGACTCAGCAGTCTATGTGGAGCAATGAAAACACGACAGCTGGACAGGACTCTACGGAGGTACGAGGCAAAGAGGCACGACAAATCATACCCAGGGGGTAATTAGCTACGGGAGTCTCAACCTGATTAAGAAGATGAAGAGACACGGTCAGAATGTATCCGGGCGGAACAAAGGGCAGATTCAGAGATCTTCAATTAATGATCCACACGTTACCCAACCTTCACGCAACAGTTACGATTGCTCATTGTAACGTTACATTAATGTCATAATTAGTCATTAATTTAAAATCATTGAATAAGGTAGACGTTATATTAAGAAATTCCCTATATAAGGGAATGAAATATAACTTATAAAGGACATTCGAACTACTATTGATACACAATTTACTTTTCGTGCATCTTATTATTCCATTTAATTACAATTATCAGTCTTACCTTGGTTATTAGAAACCCGTGTTCTTCTTAAAAATATCTTTGGTCAAAGGATCTAATTATTTTGTTAAACATTGTCTTCAAGGAAAAAGTTATGGATTTGGCTCGCGAAAAGAAGATCGAGCTTGAAGATGAGAAAGCAAGCGCAAACTAAGTCTCTATCACCTTTGGCTCATTCAGACCGAATGAATTATGTGGTTTTAAAGAAAGTAAAGATGAAGAATTACTAGAGAACAACAAAGCAGAAGACGGTCAACCTGAGGATGATGAAGGTTGGACGTTGGTGACTCGTTGTAGGCGCCATAAAAGGAGCCCACGAAAAGGATCAATGAAACAACCAACAAGAAAAATGGTGGTAAAAAGACAAAGGAGATGGAATCCAATAAAGCACTTAAAGAAAGCAAAAGTGGAGGTTCACCACCCTCAAAAGCCACGACATCCAGTGACCTTGGAGGAGTTTTTACCAAGTTGGTTCCGCACGAAGATTTCTGATGGGGGTATTGATGCCTCTTGTTGCCATACTGAAGAAGGGAAAGAAAAGAGTGATGACCTACCGTTGGCACCATCTTCGGAAAAGCTTATCGAGTCCACTCCTCAAGAAGTTAATTATTGCGAGGAAAAAATCACGTTCATAAATGACGATCTTCTGCTAGGTGACACTTCTCATAACCACCCATTGTACCTGGTTGGCAATATGTGTGATGAAAGAGTAAATGGAATTTTGGTTGATGGAGGATCCTCAGTGAACATTTTTCCAATTCGCAGTGTGAAAGAACTTGGTATTCCCATGAACAAACTCTCAAAAAGTCGTGTGATGATCCAAGGATTCAACCAAGGGGGAAAAGAGCCATATGCACGATCATGCTGGGAATCACCATTGAAGATATGCAATCAAGTTCCTATGTGCATCTGATCGATGCGAAGACTTCACACAATGTCTTACTTGGAAGGCCTTGAATACATGAGAATAAAGTAGTTCCATCTACCTACCATCAATGTTTAAAATGCTACAAGGGTGAAGTCGAGAAGAAGATAGTTGCTGATAATGAGCCATTCACTGAGGCAGAGTCACACTCCGCCGATGCAAAGTTCTACTTGAAGAACTGTATTGTGAAGGAGCTAAAAGTTGATGATGGCATGAAAAGCAAGAATGAAGAGCCCACAGCTAAAGGATCTGAGGTGACTATTGGTAAAGACAAAGCTGTTACTGAGGAGGTACAACCCAACGCGAATAAATCGCATAGAGGGGATATTGCATCTTTTGGCAAGAAAGTAAGTCCTACGCTCCAATATGTCCCTAAAATGAAGGAAGATGGAGGCGAATTATCTAATCTCCAAACTAACATGCAAAAGGAGTTAACTCTTACAGAAAACAAATTGAGGTAGTAAAGTTGTCCTCGAAGCCGCTTGTACGGTTTGTAGCTGCCCTTCGTCTGCAGAATGTGGAACACCCTACAAGCTATTTGCAAAAGCTGGATACAATCCCAAGGAGCCGTCAAAGTTAGGGAAGCTCCCATATGAAGTTGCAACGGGGGAACCACATGAAGGTTTGGGATACAAGCAACCATCACCAGTGCGCATCTCCATAAGAAGGGCGAGCAGCAATTGTATCACTATAGAAGATGAATATGCCGCTTCTAACAAGCCTTCTGTCTTTAATCGACTTGGACAATCAAGTGTGAGAACTTCTGTATTTGAGAGATTAGGTCCATTAAAGAAGGGGAATAAGTTCTAGAGAAATTATCGATATACAAGAACACCCGCTTCACCCAAAATTCAGAAGATCTCTAAAGATTTCCAAAGTCTGGTTCCTTCTAGAATGAAGCGACAAACAAAAGTCATGGTTTTGTGTGATGGGGTACTGAAGGTGAATCCATAAACTGTGGTCTACACTAAATAACGTGATGAAGACGAAGAAAGTGTGGGTTCTTTGTATCATGTTACTACACAAGAAGATCATGGTGTTTTATCTCTAATGGAGGATGACGAGATATTGGACGATGCTTCACCATGTTATCACATATCCTTCAATGATGGGGGCCCTCAAGAAGATGAAGATGCGAAAGATGATCCCCCGGAACTCGAAGAAGAGGTGAAGGCAATGATTGATACCTTAAAAGAAGTTAACCTTGGCACTGATGAAGAACCAAGACCCACCTACCTAAGTGCTTTACTAGAAGTTGATGCAAAAAGCACTTATATTAAGTTGCTCAAGTAGTTTAGGGATGTCTTTGCTTGGAGTTACAAAGAAATGCTTAGCTTGGACCCTAAAGTAGAAGTCCATCACCTTGAGGTCAAGAATGGCGCTCTTCCAGTTAATCAAGCTCAAAGGCGCTTTAGGCCGGACTTGGTTCCCCTGATTGAAACCGAAGTTCACAAACTCATTGAAGGTGGATTTATTCCAAAGTTAAATACCCAACATGGGTTTCAAGTATTGTCCTTGTAAGGAAGAAGAATGGCCAGATTCGAGTATGCGTTGACTTCAGGGATCTTAACAATGCGTGTCCCAAAGATGAATTCCCACTTCCTATTCCAGAGCTAATGATCGATGCTACTACTGGTTATGAGGAAATGTCTTTCATGGATGGTTTGTCGGGCTATAACCAAATCCGCATGGAACCAAAAGATGAATAGCTTACTGCATTATGCACCCCCAATGGTATTTATTGCTACAAGGTAATGTCGTTTGGCTTGAAGAACGTTGGTGCTACTTACCAAAGGGCTATGCAGAATATTTTTGACGATCTTCTCCACAAGAATGTCGAATGCTATGTTGACATCTTGGTGGTAAAATCAAGAGAGAAGGGCGACCACTTGAAAAACTTGAGAATGGTATTTAAATTGCTCCAGAGGTACCAACTTAGGATGAATCCATTTAAATGTGCCTTTGGATTTATTTCTGGAAAGTTCCTTTGTTTCATTGTCCGATATCGAGGGATCGAAATTGATCAAGACAAAGTGGATGTCATTTTGAAAATGCATGAGCCTCGGGATGTTCATGAATTGAAAAGTCTGCAAGGAAAGCTAACATACCTTAGAAGATTCATCTTGAACCTAGCTAGGACCATTTAGTCGCCTCATGAAGAAAGGTGTTCCTTTCAAGTGGGACCAAACTTGTAGCAATGGCTTTGAAAGTATTAAAACCTACTTAATGAAGCCTCCGTCGGTTTTAGCAGCTCTTATACCTGGAAAGCCATTAATACTATATATTGCGGTGCAAGAAAGGTCTGTTGGAGCACTGTTGGCCTAAGAAAATAGTGAGGGGAAAGTAAACTCCCTTTACTACTTGAGAAGGATGATGACACCAAATGAGCTAAATTATTCACCTATTGAAAAGTTGTGTTTGGCGCTAGTCTTCTCAATTCAAAAGTTGAAGCACTACTTTCAAGCTCATGTTGTCCCTCTTGTTTCTAAAGCAAATCCCATCAAGTTCGTGATGTCACCTGTTCTTAGTGATCTACTAGAGAGATGGTACCTCCAATTTCAATAATTTGAGATTCTGTACATCCCTCAAAAGGCTGTAAAAGGACAAGCATTGGTAGACTTCTTGGCAGATCATCAAATACCAAACGATTGGGAGCTAACTAACGAACTACCTGATGAGGACGCAATGGTCGTTGAAGTGCAACCTCCATGGAAGATGTACTTTGATGGTGTTGCGCATCATGGAGGAGTTGGTGCTGGCGTAATATTTGTCACCTCCCAAGGTGAAGTCTTGCCCTACTCCTTCACCTTGACACAACTCTGTTCCAACAATGTTGCTGAGTGTCAAGCATTAATACTTGGGATTTAAATGGTCGTTGATATGAAGCAATTGCAATTACAAGTCTTTGGTGACTCCCAGTTAGTGGTCAATCAGCTTTTAGGTAGTTACGAGGTCAAGAAGCCTAAACTACGCCCATATCATGATTACGCTAAAATATTAATGGGGTGGTTCGGTGATGAGACTATTCAGCATGTGCCAAGGAAAGAAAATAAGAAGGATGATGCTTTAGCTGCCATAGCTTCATTGTTAACCCTGCTTGATCAAGCGTAAGTTGGTGTCTGCCAAAAATGGGTAGTACCACCGCCAAATGAGGCTGAAGGTGAAGAAAATAAACTCAAGCATCTTGTCGTTGTTTCTGAAGTTAAGAAATAAGAATGGTGACAACCCATTATCGACTACTTATGCTATGTGATACTTCCAGAAAACCGAGGAGAAGGACTGAAATCCGTCGTCGTGCACCTCGCTTCCTTTACTACAAAGATACTCTATACAGAAGGTCATTCGAGGGAGTACTCTTGCGATGCTTAGGGAAGAAAAAAGCCCTACAAGCTTTGCAAGAGTCACATTCTAGGGTATGTGGGTCACACCATTCTGAACCAAAGCTTCACTTCCATATAAAAAGGATGGGATATTACTGGCCAACGATGGTAAAAGAATACTTGGACTACGCTCGAAGATGCAAGGCTTGTCAATTCCATGCGAATTTAATTCATCAACCTCCTGAAGTGTTGCACCCGACTATTGCATCCTGGCTGTTTGACACTTGGGTATTGGATATTGTTGGACCACTACCAAAATCCTCTGGTGGGCACCTATACATCTTGGTTGCAACTGACTAACTTCTCAAATGGGCTGAAGTTGTGGCTCTTAAGGAGGTTAAGAAGGAAAATGTTGCAAGTTTCTTCCGAGTAAACATAATCTATCCCTTTGGCGTTCCTCTTTACATAATAACGGATAATGGAAAGCCTTTCGATAATAGGTTGATGAACAAGATTTGTGATCTCTTTGGATTCAAGCAACGTAACTCTTCGATGTACAATGTTGCCGCCAATGGTCTAGTTGAGGCCTTCAACAAAACTCTATGCAACTTTTTAAAGAAAGTCGTCTCCAAATCTAAACGAGATTGGAATGACCGTATGCAAGAAGCTCTATAGGCATATAGGACGACTCACCGCACGCCAACACAAGCGACCCCTTATTCACTCATTTATGGAGTCGAAGCCATCTTGCCAATCGAGCGTCAAATACTGTCATTACGACTGGTTATTAAAGAAGAGATCACTGATGAAGAAAATGCTCGACTTCGATTAGCAGAGTTGGAGGCCCTTGATGAGAAGAGGTTGGAAGCTCAACAGAGTCTTGAATGTTATCAAGCTCGATTGTCTCGTGCCTTCAATAAAAGAGTTCGCCCGAGATCCTTTCAAGTAGGAGATCAAGTACTTGCCTTACAAAAACCCATTATTACTATCACGCCCAGAACCTGGGGAGGTCTGACTGGCACCCAGTGCCGTGCTGGACCGAGAGAACCACTCTGCAACTCATGATCGTTCGACCAAAACTAGAACATACATAGGTCGAGTTAGCTGAATTCATTCTTTTCGTAACTATCATGGGTTCACATGGACACAACTCATAATGTATAACTATAAGTGGGAAAACATTGTATCAGTGAAACATCGTTCTTATAGCATGAGTACATATGGGTCGTCAAGGCCTCTGACATACTGTAAACGAACCTCTATCTACAAAGCCTCTAAGATCATTTGACATTTGTCTCCAATATCCTTGTTGTGCGAAGAATCCTCTAACACTTGTCTAAGAAGCCCTGGGCATCCTCGCCCTCAGCACCACTAAATGTCGGAGGTTGAAGTCTACCAAATCTCTCCAACCTACGCTGCTCATCATCTGGCATAACTGGGATCACAAAATCCTAAGTTGGGGCAATCGGCCGGGCTGGAGTTGGCCCCGGTGTTTGGATCCCCTGAATAACCTGATCAGGTGTACGGGCCGCTAGAGTCTAAGTGCCTCCCCCGACCTAAGAAGTAACGATAGTAGTAGAAACAACGACTGCCTGTGCAAGGATGGTGCACAGAGTTAGAATCTGAGCCAGAGTCTCCTAAAGACCTTGAAACACAATAGGCACTACCGGTGCCTGAGCCGGTTCCGCTGGCACATCAGCGGTTGGGACCAGATCTGGAATAAGTGGAGGGTCCACATGTATTGCTCCGGCTGCTACGGGGGATGCACCCCTCCCTCGACCGCGGCCTCGGCCTCTTACGAACCTAGCTGGTATCGGGTCACCCTGATCGGTAGCGCGAGTCCTCACCATCTGTGAGAGAATGAAAAAAACAGAAGTTTAGTTCCTGGAATCAACAGATTCGCACGACAAAATTCAAGAATCTGAGATTTTTCCTAAGGGTTTTGCAGCCTCTCGAAGATAAGTACAGACGTCTCTGTACCGATCCGCAAGACTCTACTAAACCTGCTCCTGACTGGTGAGACCTATTTAACCTAGACCTCTGATACCAATTGTCACGACCCTAAAATACCAGTCATGATGGCGCCTATCATGAAATCAGGCAAGCCACACATTTCATTTGCTTAAAGTTGTTTTCAGAAAAATCACTATAGTTGTAGCAAGAGTCTCATTTCATAAAGCATTTACGGGTTTAACACCATTAGAAACATAAGTAAAAACCGATCCCAGAACTAGTGTCAGCGAGTCATGAGCTACTACAAAGTAAAAATGTCGAAATACAAAAGTAGACAACATAGTCTGAAATAATAAAAATGCGACAGGAAGATAAAGAAGGAGAAGACGAGTCTGCGATTGCCAACTGCTACCTTGAAGACTCCGAAAGAAACTGTGACAGCCAATCAGCAACCACTAGCGGGTCCCGATGTACCTGGATTTGCACTCAAGGTGCAGGGGGTAACGTGAGTACACCAACTCAGAAGTAATGAACCCAAACTATGGGCTGAGAGGTAGTGACAGACTAAACCTCAGCAATTATAATAAGACAGCGTACAAAAATTAGACATGTTCACAGTTTTATCATATAATGAGAACTGAATATATCAAGTATGATCAGTATCCTATGTGTCGCATTCCCTTTTTCCTCTCCTTTCGGATTAGTCAGGGTTTTCGGCATTCTTCGGACAACTCATTCCTTTTGGGATAATGGATATAAGGAATTTGAAGAGTCGCCACCTAACAAATTAATGTGCGTTAGGGCACCTACTACGGGTCATTTATAACACTAATTGTATAACTAGAGATTGGGTAAGGGCTTGAAATTAGTTCAAGGGAAGGTGTTAGGCACCCCTCGAAGTCCACAACTGTGGGTCCCATCCAAACTTACTTTATGAATTAATCGAGTAGAAAATAGACAGTCTAAACACACATATATAAACAAAAGGGTTTGACAGATTAGCAGTCTAAGAACACATATGTGAAGGGAACATTGGTTTTAATAGTTAAACAGTCTAAGCATACATATGTGAAGGGAACATTGGTTTTAATAGTTAAACAGTCTAAGCACACATATGTAAAAGGATGGGGGAGGTCCTAAGTTGTTTATCCTATAGGATCACATTGATGCAATGCCCGGTAATCACTCCTCAATGAGGGGCTACACGTTGCATTAGCGCACAGGTCATCATATCCTTTTCTACCCATTATCCCACCCCTTAGCGGTTATTAATCGAGTTTTTATTTAACGAGCTCTAAGTGTGCTGTTACCCGTCCCTTTCTTGTGGTCTTGGAGGAGTTTAGGACCTCTAAATCTGGGCAGTTCTAGACAACCCCTAAGGTGTTTAAAAAGGAAACATCTAGGCGACAGGTAAAGAACAGGTAGGACCAGCAGATAAGTGCAAGAAATAGTTAAGAGACTCATGTTTACCTCCACATGTAATGCAAATAAACAGCACGTCTCAAAACACAAATACATGCATTTTTTAAGGAAATCTTAGGACAAGGTGTCTAATGTGAACATTAATACATAGAATAGGCAACACCGATTCAAAACTCAGTGGCAGGGCCCTAATAGTTTGCCTACTGTTTTAAGACCTGTGAAACTTAGCAGCAAACAGTCAGAACGCACAAATTTTTTGTTTTATATAGAGATGAATTACCTAAGGCTTTCCTAGGCGTGGGACTATGCATAATAACAATTACAAGTCATTTTAAAGTTATTTTACCTACAGACATGTTGTTCTAGGTGACACATATCTTAAAAACGAAATTTTTGTACCAGCTTTATGTCCAGAAACATGACATCTACATATGAGACAATTTTGTATACCTTTTCGTGGTCAGTTACTTATTGCAATTAGACTAGGCGTATTTAAACGAATGCGAACAGAATCCCTTAGAACATGGTATCTAAATGCACACGGGAGTGATAGATTTTTTGTTAAAATTATTTATTAACCTAGTAGCAGGATTTCTAAGCGAAAGTGCTTATGCAAAATTAGAGCATGGATTAATGACATGTGATATGCTGAAGCAGTAAATGTGAAGTCCTAAGAACATGATATCTAATACATGTTCAGCATGATTTGGATGCAAATAAACACATTAGTCCTAAGATATGGATTCTAATGCAAATATATGAAATGTAAAACCTAAATCATGCTTTCTACCCATTGTTATCGACAAAATCATACAACTACCCTCCCCATTTTCACTAGCCACTCCAATATTTATTTACAAATAATTATTATAGACCAATGGTTGAATGAATTACATAAATGAAAGTAAATTAAATAATAGGGATCCTGAAGCAGGCCCAAATATAACCTGAGAATATCAGGTCTTCAATAGTCTCAAAATGCCAAAGATTTCATAGCCAATTTCATGTCCAGGTGTGTCAGAGTTCCCTAAGGACCTCAAGGATCCCGGGCAGTGCTCAAACCTAGACTTTTCATAACAGGGATTGAGTAAGTGCAGTGTGGAAGGGCCAGCCCCAGTGTACTAGAGTTCAGAGGGATCTCAAAAGGATCCCAAGGCAGTCACACACTTGAGGGGCAGAACCTAGGGACTTAAGAGTAAAGTGAGAGTGCTTGACATAGTTTTGAAAAGGTTTTGACAAGAAACAATACTGGATTGAGTAAGTAAGGAAGTTTTCTTGAAAAAGGACTGATCGGTAGTAAAACAGTTTGAACATAACGTAAACATTTCTGGAAAAGTAGCAAATAGCTCAAACAAGTCCAACATCATTCAAACACAGATTTCACTCAGGGATTGTGGGTATTGGGGACACATAGAACATATTAACATAACAACAGGATCACATAAGTTTTCTAGAGTTTTATAGGATTAAGGAATTAATCAAACAACTAAAGGTACAGACATATGGCATGGATTATAGAACAGACATGTGGGAACACGGTTATGCTAGACAAAATTAAACACATAATCAGAGTTACTTAGAGATATTAGATAACTTAGCAAAGCAGATTAATATCAGAAGCTAAGTAAATAGATAGACAAACCATCAAACATGCTGACATACATGGAATGAAGTCAGGTTGAGGCATGCTAGAGAGGCAATAGGCAGGTCCATAGACATGCTAATCAGAATACATACAAGCTAGTAATTAAACAGGGTAGTCCAGGTATGCTAGGTGAAACAATGATTTAAACATGCTAGTTATACATTGAACAACCAAATAGTAAGCATGAGCAAGACTGGAAATCAATGAACTAAGGCAGTAACACATAGAGTTTTGGACTTGAAATTGAATCAGGACATACCAGTTAAGGAGAGCAAACACAAAGTATAGAGCATGTATAGTGCAATAACTAGCCTTGGCTTACAACCGGCTAGTTCAGTAGAAGTAGCAAGTAACAAGAAGGAGCAGAGAACTTTTAAGTATAGGCGAGACTTATTGAACTAGTGTTCGTGTGTGTTAGTGAGAATAGAGGAGAGTATATATAATAGTTGAGAGTAGAGTAAAATAAGGTAAAGGAAATCAATCATCAACAATTAAGGAAGCCACAGAATCAGTAAGGCAAGAAATCAGCAAGTATTCCCTTAATTAAGGGAGTAATTAACCAACGGTAAAGAGTAGAAAACATTTATGGAAAGAAATCAAGTAGAACTTAGGTACATAGTAGGCAATTAGGGGTAAATGTGCAACGGTTCAATTAAGGAAATAACTAGTAAGAATCAATAAATAACACGGTTAATCAAAGAATAAGGTAAGAAATAATTAAAGGTTGTAAGATATGGAAATAATTGAGAGAATCAGCACATAGGTATCACCAAAGCAAATCAGGGAATCAAAGATTCGAGATAATACTAATTTTAAGGAAAAATAACATAGGTTTCCATGAATGACAGATAGGCTAAGTATAACATATAAAATCAGTCAAGATTTGAATCTGAAACCCTAATAGGAGCACATTAGGGTAAAATCATAAGTCATTCAGATTAAATGAAGGGAAAATCATATGAATCAAAGTATAGAACAGACCTAAAATGACACGGATCGACTCAGAATCCAAACATAGTGTTTAAATAATTAGGGGTTTCAACATAAACTAGTTAGGGTTGAGGAAAAAATCAACATAATCGATTAAAACACACAAGAATCAGAGAATAAGCACTAGAAATCAGAAAACGTTTTGAATAAGGTTTTCAAAGAAACCCTAGTTAGGAAGAAATGAAAAGACACTTGAAAATCAGAAGGTTTTTCATAAAACAAGCAAAAACAGTTCGATCCATTTCAGATTTGTACAGATCTGAGAAGTTTAAGAGACGAGATTAGGTTTTTTTTTGTAAAAATAACGCAGAGATGAAGATATCAGCTTAGAAACCCATAGGTTTAGGCAAAAATAGAAAGATCTTACTGGAGATCGAGCCATGAAGGCATGAGACAGGCCAGGACAAGATCAAAGTCATAAGTGGACTGGCCTTGGTCCCTTGAGGACCTCAGAGACAGCAAAACCCGGCGTAGGAGAGCCATAAGAGGCCCGAGGGTGGTGAGAAACCACCATGGTCGACGACATGTGAGTGACGGCGAGGGGAAAATTAGGGTTAGGGTATGAGAGAATTCGAGAGAGAAGGGGGTGAGTGACGGCGGAGTGAGGAGGGGAAATGAGGGGTTTGGGAAGGGGTCATTTTGGTTAATTAAGGAAATAATTAATCTGGGTCGTTGATAAAAAAAGATCAACGGCCAGGATTCAACAAGAATTGGGTCGGGTTAGGTAGGATTTGGGCATGGGTTGTATTGGGCTGGTTTATAAGGTATTTGGGCTGATTTAGTTAGGCTATAATTGAAATACAAATGGCATTTGTTAATTAGCCCAAATAAATTGATTAAAAATGATTTGTAAAATAATTACTAATTATAAAAACTGAATTTTATGCATAGAAATGTTTTTAAAATGGTTATTTAGTATATAAAAATACAAAAGACTAATTTCTGGTAAAAATAACACAAAATATTATATGCATGGGCTATAATTGCAAAGTTATTGCAATTGAATCCAAAAGGTGCCAAATTGGCCACTTATAGCATAATTTGGACTTAATAGGACCAAAACCTTTTCGCGCGAAAGTCGTTGCTGGTTCCATAATTTGCTAGGATGGGAAGTATAGATAAATAATAATATTAAATCAAGAAATATTTTGATATCATTTTTGATGCAATTTTGTAATTATTTATTAGAAATAAAATACTGAGCAAATTAATAAAAATGTAGAAAAATTGTGGAAAAATACACATGCATGATTTTGAAGGTATATATGCAATTATTTTAGGAAAAAATTGGGTATTAAAATCATGTATAACTCAGTATACTCTACATGCCAATATATCAATAGTGTGGAAATGCACATAGTGCTCACAACTCTCACATGGAAGTCCTCTCAGTACTATATATGGCTCTCAGGCCCATGGAAGATCCATCCTGGAATATGCATAAACACCGGTGACCGTGGTCACTCAGTACTGAGGAAGGCCAATCCAGCCCCACGGAGAAGATGCATCTCTGGAATACAACACTTGGACAAGATCCATGTCCAGGGAAGATCCACCCCTCAATATCATCAATTGCGCTCACTGGGGGTGTAAAGACTCCGGAGGGGCTCCTCTTAGCCCATGCGCTGTAACAAGCCAACGAAGGCATAATCAATATCTCGTTGCGGTGTGCAGTCCGATCTCATAACTGTCTCTCAATAACAGGTTGTCGGCCTCACTCAGTCATCACTCTCCGGTCTCGCTCACATGGGCTCACAGATGCATAAACTAGCCCGAAACAGTGATAAATGTACAAAATTAACAATTACCGTGACTGAGACATGATATGATATGCTATGACAGGACTCAGTATGTAACATCGATAAAACACATGAGAATAAAGCAATAAATGACCACTCGGGTCTCAACAATATCGGCGTGAAGCCTTAACATAGTACTTAGCATGATTCCTAGCATGATCACACTAACCACATTAATAGAAGTGCGGATATGAATCTGTAATAAATACTAGACGGTGTCATGGGATGAGCCAGGCCACAAATCACTCGGTGCATGCCCGTATGCCCGTCACTTGGCATGTGCGTCACCTTAATTATAACCATACAACATATAGTTCGGGGTTTCGAACCCTCAGAACCAAGTTTGAAAACGTTACTTACCTCAAACCGGCTAAAATCCTAGCCCGCAATGCCTTTTTCTCTAGACTCGGCCTCCGATAGCTCACAATCTAACCAAAAATCAGATTTATATCATTAATATATGCTAAGGAACGAAGCCCACTCGAAAATTATCAAATTCAATAGAAAATTCCGAAATTGGCCAAATTCGACCTCCGGCCCCACGTCTCGAAATTCGATAAAAATAAAAAACTAGAATCCTTATTCCCCCACGAGTCTACCCATATCAATTCCATCAAAATCCGACCTCAATTGCCCATTCAAATCCTCAAAAGAATTCCAAAATTTTTCTTCCATTTTCACCCAATTTCCACTCCAATTACTCAAATTAAAGGATGAAATTCAATACTAAATCATGGAATTAAACAAAATATGAGTGAAGAATACTTACCCCGATCACTCCACTGAAAATCTCCTCAAATTTCACCTTCTCCCGAGCTCTCTAATGGTTTTTGAGATATTGGGCTTAAACCCTCGATTTTTGAATATAAATTGTCTACCCAGACTTTCCTTCTACGCGAACGCGGCGGCCCACTCGCGTTCGCGTAGGCCAAACTCGACTACCTCCCAAAATACCCTTCACGAACGCGACCACCGCTTCGCGAACGCGAAGCTTTAAAATCCTAAAGCCTTTGTGAACGCATTCCACACCCCCCGAATGCAAATACCAACGACCTGGGGGTCCCCAGATGCCAACTCCCCTTCGTGAACGCAGGACCTAGAGCGCGAACGCATAGAACACTCACCCAAACCTCCGCGTTCGCGTCCTCCTCTTCGCAAACGCATAGAACAAAATCCTCAGCTCCCCCATTTACTCTTCGTGAACGTGGCCCTACACCCGCGAACGCGATGAAAAAAATTCCTCTAGAACAACCCCAGATAATCTGCCAAGTTTTAAGCCAAGAATTGGTGCGTTAACACCCCCGAAACTCACCCGAGACCCTCGGGACCTCAACCAAACATGCCAACACATCCCATAACCTTCTTCAAACTTAGTCGAGCATTCGAAACACTCAAAACAACGCCAAAACACCAAATCCACATCGGATTCAAGCCTAAGAACTTAGAAACTTCCAAATTTAGCCAACTATGCCGAAACCATTCAAACCACGTCCGATTAACCTGAAAATTTGCACACACATCCAAAATGACAGTACGAACCTGTTCCAACTCCCGGAATTCCTTTCCGACCCCGATAGCCAATTTTTCCATTGCCGATCGAAAATTGCCAAAAACTCGATTTCGCCAATTCAAACCTAGTTCTACTCCGGAATTCAAAATAACATTCCGAACACACTCATAAGTCCCAAATCACTTAAAGAAACTATTTGAGCCATAAAATCTACATTCCGAGGTCGTTTACCTAATAGTCAACTTCCGGTTGACTTTTCTAACCATAAAGCCAACTTAAGAGACTAAGTGTCTCATTTCTCACCACGACCACTCCGAACCCGAACCAACCGAACCCATGCAACATAATTAGGCGAAGCAACACATGATAAAGCAGAAACAGGGAAAACAGATCTATTCTCACAAAACGATCGGCCGGGTCGTTACATTCTCCCCTTCTTAAATATACGTTCGTCCTCGAATGGGTCTAGAAACATACCTGGAGTCTCAAATAGGTGAGGATATCTGCTCCGCATCTCCCGCTTGGTCTCCCAGGTGGCCTCCTCCACCGGCTACCCTCTCCACTGCACATTCACCGAAGCTATATCCTTAGACCTCAACCTTCTGACCGGACGACCCAAAATAGCCACTCGCTCTACGTCATAGGACATATCACCCTCAAGTTGAACCGTGTTGAAGTCCAAAACATGAGACGGGTCACCAACATACTTTCGAAGCACGAAAACATGGAATACCGGATGGACACTCAATAAGCTGGGTGGCAAAGCAAGTCTATAAGACACCTCTCCAACCCTCTGAAGCACCTCAAAAGGCCCAATGAACTGGGGACTCACTTTCCCCTCTTCCCGAACCGCATAACACCCTTCATGGGTGACACCTTCAGCAGAACCTTCTCCCCAACCATGAAAGACACATCCCGGACCTTCCGGACTGCATAGCTCTTCTGCATAGACTGCGTCGTGCGAATCCGCTCCTGAATCAACTTCACTATTATCCAACGCATCCTGTACCAAATTTGTGCCTCATAGTCTGGCCTCACCCCGCTCAAACATACCAACCGGAGGTCTACACCTCCTCCCATATAACTCCTCCTACGGATCCATCTGAATACTCGACTAATAACTATTATTATATGCAAACTCCGCTAGTGAAAGAAATTGGTCCAATGAACCCCCGTGTCACGTCCCAAACTACCCCCCAGACGTGAGTGGCACCAAACTAACACTACACGCCAGACGAACCATACTTTCATGTCTTAGCCATTAATTTGAAGCCTTTAATTAATTAAAGGACTATCCAAATAATCTGATAGTTAATTACACAATAATATCTCGTATATTAAATTTAAAACTCTAGCTCAAATCTCACACTAGACCATGGAGCATCTAAGAGAATTACAAAAGATATCATATGAATAAATGATAAAGACTTTTGAAAGCCTCCACGAACAATGTGGCGGCTCACCTCAATAACTTAATCAACTCTAGCGAACTCATCAGCTACTAGCTCCGTCTTCACCAATAATATCTGCATAGACATGCAGGTAACGAGTGAGTTATACGTAAATATAACCCATTAAGATCCTCGACCCGCCACTCTCAATACCTTTGGAACAAGTGTTAGAAAATACAAACACACCACAACACGAATGCTATAGTAAATATGATAACTATACAGGAACTCAATATATGTATATCAACAGAGTTATTAAAAATTAACCAACAAGAATACCCACTAAGGACGTATCATAATTGTAGTGAAAGGAGTTTACCAACACATCTACGAGTCAACAACGACACCACAATGCCTAAAAAATGTAACAGAGCATACACAATGCCCCAAATATATCAAGAAGCATACACAATGCTCGGTTAATGTACAAAGGCAACACAATGCCCCAACATCATGGCGCACAGCCGGATCAAACTCAACATCATGGCGCACAACCGTATTAAACTCAACATCATGGCGCACATCCCTATCAAATTCAACATCATGGCGCACAGCCGTATCAAACTCAACACCATGGCTCACAGCCGAATCAAACTATCAAACTCAACATCATGGCACACAGCCGTATCAAACTATTAGACAACTTATAAAATAATATTTTTTTGTTTCATAACATAATATATTTGCGGCTAGTCTAGGACCACCGATTCTTCCAAGCGCACGCTTGTCCCAACACATGGGCTAGGCAGAGAAAACACACTTTCAAAACGGATTTTAAAAAAGCAAGTATCAAAGCTTAAAGTCTCACTTACCTCGCTAATGACAAGTTTTCCAATCTTGCGACGTGCAAACACCAATCAAATGGCTTTCAATAGCCTCAATATATACAACATTTTGATTAACGATATCAAATTTGCTAGTCGGAGCTATTTTATAATTTTTGGAATAGTCAAATCGAAATCAACTAGAAACTCAACTCCCCTTCAACTTAGTTACATCAATGAACAAATTATATTCCAAATTATTCATAAGTCACAGCGTCTGAGCCTATAATCAAGTTTCAATCTTAATATGAAAAGATGGATCATATTATTCATATCTCAATTCTTATTCAATCTAATAATTAATCTGCTAATTAGTCGGCAACTCCCTTAAATACTCACATAACTTACTTTGGCTAAAAATATTTGTAACCATAATATGATAGAGTTTCTTATTCATCAATATACACGTACACCCTATACCTGGGTTGAGAAGTTCAAGTTTATCATTATGAAAATTATATTTCATACATATCAAAAGTCATGCCCGGATCATATTCACGAGATTTAGGAAGTACCTCAATACTTTATGGCTCGTTGTTGTTGCAATCCGCAAATAGATAAGAATCTGCTCTTAGTTTTCGCTGGTCACACGAGAAAATAAAATCTTCATTCTTTAAAAGATATTCCCAGAATTTAAAGTGAATGGAAGGAACTAAAATAACTCATATGTCTCTTCCCCATAAGCACTGCCGCCGCCAGCTATCTCTTCTCCTAAAGTCCCATTTTGATTTGTTTTTATTATTATTATTATTATTTTTAATGAACCAAAATCCCTTGCACTTATTTCCCCTCCCAAAGTCCCCTGGGACATAACGACACTCAAAAGTGGCTTGTTCCACGTGTTTTTTTCCTTATAAATGCCAATTCTCTTTAGGTTACGTGAGATGACTAAGTAATGTGGGCCTTGGCCCATTTTTTGTTATAAAAAAAATACTAGATTCCTTTCAAAATTAATTACCTTTCTATCACATGTAGTATAAATCTGTCCCAACAATTAAATTTTATATTTATATCATACCTCATATGCCTTAATAAAAATACAAATGTGCATCAGTGCACCCATGTAAAATAAACAATTATGTTATTATCTCTATATGAATTCAGGAAAAAATTAAAATTAAAGAATTAACTTAAATATTTGCACTCAAAATGTTGGGTTATCACACACCGAAATCAATGACACAAGCACGCAACATGTTCTTCAGAATCTGAATAGTGCGCTCTGACTGCCCGTCAGTCTGAGGATGAAACGTTATGCTCAACTCAACCTGAGTACCCAACTCTCTCTGCACGGCCCTCCAAAACTACGATGTGAATTGAGTACCTCTGTCAGAAATGATAGAAACTGAGATACCATGCAACCAGACAATCTCCCGGATGTAAATCTCAGCTAACCGCTCTGAAGAATAAGTAGTACCAACAGGAATGAAGTGCGCGAACTTGGCCAGCCGATCCACAATAACCCAAATGGCATCGAACTTCCTCGAAGTCTGTGGAAAACCAACTACAAAGTCCATGGTGATCCGCTCCCACTTCTACTCCGGAATATCTAACCTCTGATGCAATTTGCCTAGTCTTTGGTGCTCATACTTGACCTGCTGACAGTTGAGACACCGAGCTACAAATCCAACAATATCTTACTTCATCCGCCTCCACCAATAATGATGTCTCATATCCTGATACATCTTCGCGACACCCAGATGGATGGAGTACCGCGAGCTGTAGGCCTCTGCTAGAATCAACTCTCGAAGCCCATCCGCATTAGTCACACATATCCGACCCTGCATCCTCATAACCCCATCATCATCAATAACTACATCCCTGGCGTCACCTCGCCGGACCCTATCCTGAAAAACAAGTAAGTGTGGGTCATCATACTAGCACTCTTTGATACGATCATATAGAGAAGACCTGGAGGCTACACAAGCCAATACCCAGCGGGGCTCTGATAGATCCAATCTCACCAACTGGTCCGCTAAGGCCGGAACATCAAGTGCTAATGGTCGCTCTGCTGCAGGAAGATATGCTAGACTCCCCAAACTCTCTTCTCTACGACTCAAGGCATCAGACACTACGTTGGCCTTCCCCGGATGGTATAAAATAGTGATATCATAGTCCTTGAGAAGCTCCAACCATCTTCTCTGACGCAAATTCAAATCCTTCTACTTAAACAGATGCTTCATACTACGGTGATCAGTAAAAACCTCACAATGCACCCATAATGACGCCAGATCTTCAAGGCGTGAACAATGGTTGCTAGCTCAAGATCATGCACTGGGTAATTCTTCTCATGAGTCTTCAACTGGCGCGAGGCGTAGGCAATCACCCTACCCTCCTACATCAATACACAACCAATGCATATCCTCAAGGCATCACAATATACGGTATAAGAACCTGAAGCTGATGGCAATACTAACACTAGAGCTGTGGTCAAAGCAGCCTTGAGCATCTGAAAACTCTCCTCACACTCGTCAGACCACATGAATGGAGCACCATTCTGGGTCAATTTTGTCAAGGGCGAAGCAATATAAGAAAACCCCTCCACGAAGCGACAGTAATACCCCGCCAAACCAAGGAAACTCTTAATCTATGTAGCCGAGGACGGTCTGGGCCAACTCTGCACCGCATCTATCTTCTTCGGATCAACCTGAATACCCTCACTGGACACCACGTGCCCCAAGAAAACTAGTGAGCCGAGCCAAAACTCACACTTGGAGAACTTTGCATAAAGCTTCTCCTCCCTCAATCTCTGCAATACAACTCTCAAATATTGAGCATGCTCCTCCTGGCTACGAGAATATACCAAGATGTCATTAATGAACACAATAACAAAGGAATTCAAGTACGGCTGAAACACGTTGTTCATCAAATGCATGAACGTTTCTGGGGCATTGGTCAGCCCAAAAGACATCACCACAAACTCATAATGACCATAACGCATCTTGAAAGCTATCTTGGGAATATCATAATCCCGAACCTTCAGCTAATGATAACCGGATCTCAAATAAATCTTAGAGAACACTCTGGCTCCCTGAAGCTGATCAAACAAATCATCAATACGAGGCAAAGGATACTTATTCTTGACTGTAACCTTGTTCAACTTCCTGTAGTCAATACACATTCTCATGGAACCATCCTTCTTTTTCACAAACAACTCTGGTGCACCCCAAGGTGACACACTAGGCTGAATGAACCTCTTATCTAAGAGTTCCTGAAGTTGCTCTTTCAATTCTTTCAAATCCGTCAGTGTCATACCATACGGTGGAATAAAATAGGCTGAGTGCCCGACACCAAATCAATATTTGTGACAGGCGGCATGCCCGGCAAGTCTGCAAGAAACACGTCCGGAAAATCACGGACCACGGGAACAGAGTCAATAGCGGGAGTCTCAACACTGACATCCCTCACAAAAGCCAAATATGATAAACACCCTTTCTCTACCATACTGGGCCTTCAGGTAAGAAATCACCCTACTAGGCACATACTCAACAGAACCTCTCCACTCAACCCTCGGAAATCTTGGCAGACAATCTAGGACAACATGACACGAAGATAGCCAATCCATGCTCAATATCACATCAAAGTAAACCATGATAAGAAATAACAGATCCACTCGGGTCTCTAGACCCCCAATAGATATCACACATGACCGATACACACGGTCCACAACAATAGTACCTCCCACCGAGGTCGACACATGAACAGATGTAACTAGGACACACGGGGCATATCCATAAAATGGGCAAAATATGATGAAATATAGGAATACGTGGAACCAAGATCAAATAAGACCGAATTATTTCGGTGATAGACTGAGACAATACCTGTAATCACTACATCTGAGGCCATAGCATCTGGTCTGGCTGAAAGTGCATAAAAATGAGCTTGACCTCCACCTGATCGACCTCCCTCTATGGGGCAGCCTCTAGCTGACTGACACCCGCCCATAGCTGCCTGGGTGGGTGGTGAGGTAACTGGAGTTGAAGCTTACGGCTGAATCCACTGCTGAGATGAACCACCCGAAAGACGGGGGCAAAACCTCTTGATATGACCCGGATCACCACACTCAAAACAACCCCTCTCAGCAAATGACGGTGGGCACTAAAGGGAAACCCTGGCACCTGAATAACCACTAGATGGACCATGTACCGAGGAACCCTGAACCAATGGTTCTCGAGATGAACTCTGGGCTGGAAGAACACTGAATGATTGATTCCCCTGATGAGAACTGTGAGGACCACGACCAGCTGATCCACCACGATAACCTGAGCAACCTGACTGAGCCAGTCTGAATGGACGGCCTCTGCCGTGCTGGGACTGTCCTCCTGAAGGAACACCACCAAAACTACCAGATCCTCGAGGCCTCTTGGCCTCCCTATCGACTCGCTCTTGGCGGCGAACTGACTCAATCTATCTGGAAATGTCAACCACCTCCTCAAAAAAGCACCAGATACCCTCTCCCTGGTCGGAAAAATTTGTAGCTGATAAGTGAGGCCATCGACGAACCTCCTGATCCTCTCCCTATCCGTGGGAACTAGCCAGATAGCATGGCGGGCCAACTTAGAGAACCTCATCTCATACTGCATCACGGTCATGTCCTCCTAACGCAACTGCTCGAACTGCCTGCGCAGCTCCTCCTTGCGGAAGTGCGGTACATACTTCTCCAGGAAAATAACGGAGAATTGATTCCAGGTAAGGGGCGCTGCACCAACAGGCCTATGCCTCTCATAAGCCTCCCACCAAGTGAATGCAGCTCCTGAGAACTGGAAAGTAGTGAACGAGGCCCCACTGGTCTCCAATATCCCTGTTGTGCGAAGAATCCTCTGACACTTGTCTAAGAAGCCCTGGGAATCCTCGCCCTCGGCACCACTAAATGTCGGAGGCTGAAGTCTACCAAATCTCTCAAACCTATGTTGCTCGTCATCTGTCATAACCAGGATCACAAAATCCTGAGCTGGGGCAACCGGCTGGGCTGGAGCTGCCCCCGGTGTCTGGATCCCCTAAATAACCTGCTCAGGTGTACGGGCAGCTGGAGTCTGAGTGCCTCTCCCGGCCTAAGAAGTAGCGACAATAGTAGAAACAGTGACTACCCGTGCAAGGTTGGTTCACATGGTAAGAATCTGAGCAAGAGTCTCCTGAAGACCCGGAATCACAATAGGCACTGCCGGTGCCTGAGCCGGTCCCGCTGGTACATCAGCGACTGGGACCTGATCTGGAATAACTAGAGGGTCCGCACTTACTTCCCCGACTTTTGCGCGGGCTGCACCCCTCCCTCTACCACGGCCTCGACCGCAGCCTCGGCCTCACACGTGCCTAGCTGGTGTCTGGTCACCCTGATCGGTAGCGCGAGTCCTCACCAACTGTGAGAGAATGAAAACAACAGAATTTTAGTTCCTGGAATCAACAGATTCACACGACAGAATTCAGGAATGTGAGATTTTTCCTAAGGGTTCTGCAGCCTCTCGAAGATAAGTACAGATATCTCTGTACCAATCCGCAAGACTCTACTAAACGTGCTCATGACTGGTGAGACCTATTTAACCTAGACCTCTGATACCAATTGTCACGACCCCAAAATACCCAGTCGTGATGGCGCCTATCGTGAAATCAGGCAAGCCACACATTTCATTTGCTTAAAGTTGCTTTCAGAAAAATCACTATAGTTGTAGCAAGAGTCTCATTTCATAAATCATTTAAGGGTTTAACACCATTAGAAACATAAGTAAAAACCAATCCCAGAACTAGTGTCACCGAGTCATGAGCTACTACAAAGTAAAAATGTCGAAATACCAAAGTAGACAGCATAATATGAAATAATAAAAATGCGACATGAAGATAAAGAAGGAGAAGACGATGTTGCGACCGCCAGCTGCTACCTCGAAGACTCCAAAAGAAACTCTGGCAGCCAATCAACAACCACTACCGAGTCCCGATGTACCTGGATCTGCACACAAAGTGTAGGGGGTAACGTGAGTACATCAACTCAGAAGTAACGAACCCAAACTATGGGCTGAGAGGTTGTGACAGACTAAAACTCAGCAATTATAATAAGACATCGTATAAATATTAGACATGTTCACAGTTTTATCAGATAATGAGAACAGAATATATCAGGTATGATCAATATCCCATGTATAACTCAGTATAACCTACATGCCAATATATCAACAGTGTGGAAATGCACTGTCACGACCCTAATTTCCCACCGTCGGAACCGTAATGGCGCCTAACGTTGAACCCGCTAGACAAGGCAACGTGAATATTCAATTTACTTTATTCCTTTATTAACAGTCGAAAACAGTTTAATTTCCACATTAACATAAATAATAATCTAAGATGAAGAAAGATATATATATATATATATATAGCCTTTACGAAATTTCACCAAAACTAACCAAATCCAGGAATAGTGGAGTCACAATATCACGGACTATCTACGAATAATACATATAATGGTCTGAAAGAAGAAAATACATCTGCTTCTTAAATAACTAAAACAGAAATAAGGAAGTGGAAGGGGACGCTAAGACCTGTGGACGCCTGCAGGACTACCTCGGTGTCTCCGAAAGGACTGAAGGCAGCCTCCTAGCTCCAATGTCCAAAGGGTCCTGTACCGGGATCTGCACAACAAAAGATGTTGTGATGACCCAAAAGGTCATCTTATGTAAAGTTAATAATGAATGTGCTCCGAGGCCCCAAAAGCCTCTATTAATCTCACCTCGATGTGCGTGCGCAGCCCAGGCGCATAGCCAGGAAGCCTTTATGTGGAAACTTGATAAAGAGTTGAATTTATGATAATTACTTGAATAAAGTTGACTTTGGTCAACATTTTTGGTATCTGACGGTCCCGGAAGGTCCGTAGGAAAATATGGGACTTGGGCGTATGCCCGGAATTGAATTCCAAGGACCCAAGTCCGAGAAATGAATTTTTTAAAGAAAATTATTTTCTGAAAATAATAAAGGCTTATGAAAATGAACCTTGATTTAAAACATGTGTTGTCGGGCCCGTATTATGGTTTCGGAGCCCGTAACAGGTTCAATATGTGTTATTTAAGTTATCTGTGAAATTTGGTAAGAAACGGACTTGATTTGACGAGTTTCAGATCAAAATGAGAAATTTAGAGTTAATGAAGTTTTGAGAAATTTCATAGAATTTGAAATTTGGTTGGGAATGTGATTTTATGTTACCGAGGTCCGAATGCAATTCCGAGACTTGGAATAGTTCCGTTATGTCATTTATGACTTGTCTGCAAAATTTGAAATCATTCTGAGTAGTATAGGCCGGTTCCACGCATTGAAATGAATTCTAGAATCTTAAGTTCTTAAGCTTGATTCAATTTGGTTTTGGGGTTGAATTTGAGTTTCGTTGTTGTTTTTCACGTTCCGGAAGTTCGAGCGAGTCAGTATCATGAATACAGACTTGCCGGTGCTTTTGGACGGGGTCCTGAGGGGCTCGTGTGGGTTTTGGACCCCCGGGAGCTAAGTTGGAAAAACCAAATTTTTGTTGTCTAGTTTCCTTCTCAGCGATCGCAGGAGGTGGGTCGTGATCACGAAGAAGGAATTTGGCTGGGCTGCTGATTGTTCTTCGCGATCGCGGAAGGCTGGACTCCATGCCTTCGCGATCGCAGCCCCATCCTCGCGATCGCATAGTGCCAAGCCAGGGCCGGGCACAGTTACTCTTCGCGATCGCAGGACCTCTGCCGCGATCGCAGAGGTCTGGCCAGTTGGCCTTCGCGATCGCAAGGCCCATGTCGCGATCGTAGTGAATAAATTCCTGGGCAGTTTTATTAAATACGGGACTTAGCATTTTTTCTCCATTTTCATCTTCCTCCTCAAGTTTTTAAAGAGCTCTTCAAAGAACCTTCCACCACTGTTATTGAGGTAAGTAAATTCCATGGTTTTACTAGTTTCAAACATAAATTCCTAGTTAAATTCCCTACTAAATTATCTAAAATCATATAATTAGGTAGTAATTTTAGGGTTCTTGAGAGTCCGTACGTAGCAACCATTATTGTTATGTCCGGTAGTTAGGCCCACATCATGCCTTATATGCTTCCTCGTAATGCCTTATATGCCTTATATGTTTCCTCGTAATGCCTTATATGCTTCCTTGAAATGCTTTATATGATTCATCGTGACGCCATATGTACTATGAGATTATGTTTTGTATAGTATTGTTCCTCTGAGGCTTTATGGATAATTGTTGAAAGGAAAGGAATTTGTTATGGAAAGTAAGTATTTGTGATATATATGGGATCGGGCCGTACACCACGGTAGGTTTGAGAGTGATTATGTCTATATGGGATCGGGCCGTACGCCACGTCAGAGTTGAAAAGTGTTTGAAATATATATATGGGATCGGGCCGTACGCCACGACAGAGTTGAAAAGAAATTGAAATATATATGGTATCGGGTCGTACGCCACGGCAGTGTTGAGAAGTATTTGTGATATATATGGGATCGAGCCGTACGCCACGTCAGTGTTGAGAAATAATTAAAATACATATGGGATCGGGTAGTACGCCACATCGAGTTTAGAAGGTACCTTGAGGGAGCGGGCCGTACGCCACGGCGGATCTAAGATTTGGTGATTATGGTTTCGTTTCGGTGGTCTTACCCTTGAAAGTGCATTATCGCTTAATTCAGTAGTTGTTTGGATTTTCGCTCTTGATATGTACTTGTTGCTTATTTCCTGACATGCCTACTGTATTTCATTATATTCTATCATATGCTATTACTGTTGGACCTTAGTGAGTATCGAGTCGACCTCTCGTCACTAGTTCTTCGAGATTAGTCGGGATACTCACTGAGTACGCATTTATTTAATATGTACTCAAGCTGCACTTCTATACTTAACTGTACAGGTTTTGAGGCCAGTGTTTCTGGTTATTGTACCAGAGATAGATCCTGAGCTTGTGGACTTGACTTCACAGTGAGCTTCTTTCTTTGGCGATTCCCAGCAGCAACATGGAGTTTTCACTTATTTTTGTTATTTTCCCCGTCTATTTCCTCCAGACTGTGGATTTTTATATATTATTATCCTTTGTATATTCCGTTAGTATGCCCATGACACTCGTGACACTAGTTTCTGGCACACGCGTAGTGTATTTATATATTCTGGGTTTTGGGTTGTAGAGGCATACATATGCTTTATTTTGTCCACTTAGTGTTATGCTTTTATTTTCGTATCCAGCTATCATCATGTTTAACTGTCTAAAATTGGTAATTATTGACTTGTTTAACCAAATGGGAAGGGTAATACTTAGTGTAATTCATATTGGCTTGCCTAACCCCGTCGTTGGGCGCCATCACGACCTGGATTAGGATTCTGGGTCGTGACAACGTGGTATCAGAGCACTAGGTTCATGTAAGTCTCACGAGTCACGGGCAGGCCCAGTAGAGTCTTGCGGATCGGTACAGAGACGTCTGTACTTTTATTCAGGAGGCTATGGGGTGTTAGGAAACTTCCCTTTATTCATATCCTGTCGTGCAATCTATGATGTACTCAAACTTATTCTTCTATTCTCTCACAGATGGTGAGGACGCGTGCATCCGATGTTTCTGGCCCGGGAGATGCCGCTGGCCTCGTCGCCTGAGGTCGGGGTAGAGGCAGGGGTATAGCACCTGCTCGAGGTAGGGGACGAGGGAGTCCTAGAGCTACACAAGCGGCACCACCAGAGGACCTGATTATGGAGGAGCATGATGAGGTGCCTCCAGTAGCACTTGCTCCATTGGATTTCATGACGGGGCCAGGCTTCCAGGAGGTCATGGGCCATATTCAGAGATTCATGGACACTATGTCCCAGGCCGGTTTATTTCCAGCCGACCCTGCTACTTCTCAGGCGGGAGGGGGAGTTCAGACCCCTATTTCTCAGGCCACAGGTCAGGCATCAGCAGCACGTCATACCCCGGGCACACCGCCCGTGGGAGGGGTTCAGCCCGTAATAGCAGCCCCAGCGCCCAGGCCAGTTGTAGAGGGTGACCAACAGAAGATGTTGGATAGATGGACCCGACTTTGCCCTCCAGTATTCGCGGGTGAGCGGGGAGAGGATGCTCAGGATTTTATTGATAGGTGCAGGGACAGACTGCACAACATGAGGATTTTGGAGTCCCATGGAGTGGATTTCACCACATTTCAGTTAGAGGGCAGAGCTCGCAGGTGGTGGCAGTCATATATTCTCAGCAGGCCAGCAGATTCTCCTCCTGTCACTTGGGATCAGTTCGCTCAGCTATTTCTAGACAGATACATTCCACCTTCTGAGAGGGAGGAGCTACGGGGTCAGTTTGAGCGACTAGAGCAGGGGCAGATGTCAGTGACTGATTATGAGACTAGACTTTCCGAGTTATCTCGCCATGCCCTTATGATATTGCCTACTGATGCCGAGAGGGTGCGGCGGTTTTTGGCAGGCTTGCATCCAGGTATTAGGGCCTCTATGGCCCAAGAGGTGGAGATGAGTACCCCCTACCAGCTTGTAGTCAAGATAGCTCGATGGATTGAGGGGTATCGGTTGAGGAGCAGGGAACAGGGTCAGCGGGACAAGAGGGCCAGGTTCTCAGGAGAGTTCAGGGATGTTTCAGCTAGGAGCAGGGGTCAGTTCGGGGGTGGTCAGCCCAGCAGACCTTCATATTCAGCACCCCCACTACCCCCTCGAGGTGGTTCAGTGAGGCCTCATCTCGGCGCTATGCCAGAGCGTTCCTATCGCCATACAACCATCCAGAGTTCACCCAGCGGTTATTCCAGTCAGCAGAGATCCTCTAGTTCCTATTTCAGTGCCTTACCAGAGGGTTCACACCGCCCTCCGTCTATTCAGGGTTCTTCCTCTTTCGGGAAGCGGGCTGTAGCACCAGGAGGTTGTTTCCAGTGTGGGGAGCCGGGTCATACGTGGAGGTATTATCCAAGGTATCGGGGCAAGGCAGTGTAACAGAGTTATCATCCTAGGAGTTCAGCACCAGCAGTCCGGCCACCTCGAGGTAGAGGACAGGTTGGCAGGGGTCGTCCTAGAGGGGGAGGCCAGCCAGGAGAAGGTCAGTTAGTTCCTGTTCACTCTGGGGGAGTTCAGTCTTCCGGAGCCTCAGCTAGATTTTATGCCATTCCGGCCAGATCAGATGCATTGGCCTCAGACGCCGTAATCACAGGTATTATCTCAGTATGTGGTAGAGAGGCTTCGGTACTATTTGACCCAGGATCCACGTATTCATATGTTTCAGTACTATTTGCTCATTTTCTGGATATCCCTCGTGAGTCCTTGGGTTCCCCTATATATGTGTCCACTCCTGTGGGCGACTCTGTAGTGGTAGACCAGGTCTACCGGTCTTGTGTGATCACTTTCTGCGGTTTTGATACCAGAGAAGATCTTTTATTGCTGGATATGATTGATTTTGAGGTTATCCTAGGCATGGATTGGATATATCCTTATCATGCTGTGTTAGATTGCCATGCCAAGACCGTCACTTTAGCCATGCCTGAGTCGCCTAGGCTAGAGTAGAGAGGTTCTTCAGTTAGTGCCTCCAGTCGAGTCATTTCCTTCATGAAGGCTCGGCATATGGTCGAGAAGGGTTGTTTGGCTTACCTTGCTTATGTGCGGGACACCACCGTCAAGTCTTCGACCATTGATTCAGTGCCGGTGGTGCGAGAGTTTCCAGACGTATTTCCTTCAGATCTTCCAGGCTTGCCTCCAGATCGAGATATTGATTTCTGTATTGATTTGGCTCCAGATACTCAGCCTATTTCCATTCCCCCGTATCGTATGGCTCCTAAGGAGCTGAATGAGTTAAAGGAGCAACTTGAGGAGTTGTTGGCTAAGAGGTTCATCAGGCCGAGTGTGTCGCCGTGGGGTGCTCCAGTCCTATTTGTGAAGAAGAAGGATGTGTCTATGATGATGTGTATTGATTACCGCCAGTTGAATAAGGTTACTATAAAGAATAAGTATCCTCTGCCACACATCGATGATTTATTTGACCAATTGCAGGGCGCTCGTGTGTTTTCCAAGGTTGATTTGAGATCGGGTTATCATCAGTTGAAGATTCGGGCTTCAGATGTTCCGAAGACTGCATTTCGTACCAGATATGGCCATTACGAGTTCCTGGTGATGTCCTTTGGTTTAACTAATTCCCCAGCAGCATTCATAGACTTGATGAATAGGGTATTCAGGCCGTATATTGATTGCTTCGTCATCGTCTTCATTGATGACATCTTGATTTATTCGCGGAGCCTGGGTGAGCATGAGCAGCATTTGAGAGTTGTGCTCCAGACCTTGCGGGAACAGAAGTTGTATGCTAAGTTCTCCAAGTGCGAGTTCTGGTTAGATTCCGTGGCATTTTTGGGGCATGTGGTATCCGGAGAAGGTATCAAGGTTGATCCTCAGTAGATTGAGGCGGTTCAGAGTTGGCCGCGTCCTACTTCAGCTATAGAGATCAGGAGTTTCTTGGGCCTAGCAGGCTATTATCGTCGATTCGTGGAAGGGTTCTCTTTTATTGCAGCTCCATTGACCATATTGACTTAGAAGAATGCCCCGTTTCGGTGGTCCGACGAGTGTGAGGCGACCTTTCAGAAGCTCAAGTTAGCTTTGACCTCGGCACCAGTTTTGTCATTGCCTTCCGGTTCTGGGATGTATACCGTGTATTGCGACGCTTCACGCGTCGGGTTGTGATGTGTGTTGATGCAGGATGGCAGGGTTATTGCTTATGCTTCGCGCCAACTGACGGTTCATGAAAAGAATTATCCTGTGCACGACTTAGAGTTGGCGGCGATTGTTCATGCTTTGAAGATTTGTCGGCACTACTTGTATGGTGTGTCTTGTGAGGTTTATACAAACCACCGCAGTCTGCAACATTTGTTTAAGCAGATGGACCTTAATTTGAGGCAGCGGAGATGGCTTGAGTTGTTAAAGGACTATGATATCACTATTTTGTATCACCCGGGCAAGGCGAATGTAGTAGCAGATGCTTTGAGCAGGAGGACAACGAGTATGGGTAGCTTGGCCTACATTGCAGCGGAGTAGAGACCTTTAGCCCTGGACATTCAGTCCTTGGCCAATCGCCATGTGAGATTGGACCTTTCGGAGCCTCGTCGAGTTTTAGCTCATGTAGTTCCTCAGTCTTCATTGTTGGGGGAGATTAAGGCTCGGCAGTTTGATGATCCATGCCTTGCAGAGTTTCGGGATACAGTGGTCCAGGGCAGGGCCAAGGAGGTTACTTTGGGCGAGGATGGTGTCTTGAGGCTCCAGGGTCGTATATGTATTCCTAATATTGATGGCCTGAGGAAGAGAATTCTAGAAGAGGCCCATAGTTCTCGGTATTCTGTTCATCCAGGTGCGATGAAGATGTACCGTGATTTGAAGCAGCACTATTGGTTGAGGCGGATGAAGAAGCATATAGTGCAGTATGTGTCTAGGTGTCTCAATTGTCAGCAGGTCAAGTACGAGCACCAGAGGCCAGGAGGCTTGTTTCAGCAGATGCCTATTCCTGAGTGGAAATGGGAGTGCATCACCATGGACTTCGTGGTTGGGTTTCCTCAGACTTTGCGGAAGGTTGACGCGGTTTGGGTCATTGTGGATAGATTGACCAAATCGACGCATTTCATTCCTGTGGCTACTACTTATACTACAGAGAGGCTGGCCCAGATTTATATTCGGGAGATAGTCCGGTTGCACGGTGTGCCGGTGTCCATTATATCAGATCGAGGTCCTCAGTTCACCTCGCACTTCTGGAGAGCATTGCACAGTGAGATGGGCACTCAGATAGATCTGAGCTCAGCATTTGACCCTCAGACTGATGGTCAATCGGAGCGTATGGTTCAGATTTTGGAGGATATGCTCAGGGCTTGTGTGATTGATTTTGGCGGTCAGTGGGACCAGTTCTTGCCTTTGGCGGAGTTTGCATACAATAACAATTATCAGTCCAGTATCGATATGGATCTATTCGAGGCTTTATATGGTCGGCGATGTCGTTCTCCTATCGGGTGGTTTGATCCTGGCGAGGCCAAGTTATATGGCACAGATCTAGTGAGAGATGCTTTGGATAGGGTGAAGATTATTCAGGAGAGACTCCGCACAGCTCAGTCCAGACAGATCAGCGGGCGCGTGTTGTAGCATTTATAGAGGGAGATAAGGTTATGTTGAAAGTTTCGCTGATGAAGGGCGCTATGAGATTCGGGAAGAAGGGAAAGCTGAGCCCCAGGTTTATAGGCCCTTTCGAGTTGTTAAGGCGAGTCGGGGAGGTTGATTATGAGCTGGCTTTACCTCCCGCCCTATCAGAAGTTCATCCGTTTTTTCATGTATCCATGCTCCGGAGATATCATGCCGATTTCTCTCACGTGATTGATTTCAACACTATTCAGTTAGATGAGAAGTTGGGCTTCGAGGAGGAGCCAGTTGCTATTATTGATAGGCATGACAGCCAGTTGAAATCTAAGAGAGTTTCTGCCGTAAAGGTCCTGTGGAGGGGCCATCCAGTCGATGAGGCGACTTGGGAGTCCGAGGAGGACATGCGGAGCAGGTATCCACAGTTATTCAGCACTTCAGGTACGATTCCACGTCAGTTCGAGGACGAACGTTTGTTTTAGAGGGGGAGATTGTGATGACCCAAAAGGTCATCTTATGTAAAGTTAATTATGACTGTGTTCCGAGGCCCCAAAAGCCTTAGCTAATCTCACCTCGATGTGCGTGCGCAGCCCGGGCGCGTAGCCGGGAAGCCTTTTTTGTGGAAACTTGATAAAGAGTTGAATTTATGATAATTAATTGAATAAAGTTGACTTTGGTCAACATTTTTGGTAAACGGACCTGGATCCGTGATATGACGGTCCCGGAAGGTCTGTATGAAAATATTGGACTTGGGCGTATGCCCGGAATCGAATTCTGAGGACCCAAGTCCGAGAAATGAATTCTTAAAGAAAATTATTTTCTGAAAATAATAAAAGGCTTATGAAAATAAACCTTGATGTGAAACCTGTGCTGCCGGGCCCGTATTATGGTTCCGGAGCCCGAAACAGGTTCAATATGTGTTATTTAATATATCTGTGAAATTTGGTAAGAAACAGACTTGATTTGACGGGTTTTGGATCAAAATGAGAAATTTAGAGTTAATGAAGTTTTGAGAAATTTCATAGAATTTGAAATTTGGTTGGGAATGTGATTTTATGTTATCGAGGTCCGAATGCAATTCCGAGACTGGGAATAGTTTCGTTATGTCATTTATGACTTGTCTGCAAAATTTGAAATCATTCCGAGTAGTATAGGCCGGTTCGGCGCATTGAAATGAATTCTAGAATCTTAAGTTCTTAAGCTTGATTCAATTTGGTTTTGGGGTTGAATTCTGAGTTTCGTTGTTGTTTTTCGCGTTCCGGAAGTTAGAGCGAGTCCGTATCATGAATACAGATTTGCCGGTGCTTTTGGACGGGGTCCCGAGGGGCTCGGGTGAGTTTTGGACCCCCGGGAGCTAAGTTGGAAAAACCAGATTTTTGTTGTCTTGTTTCCTTCTCTGCGATCGCAGGAGGTGGGTCGCGATCGCGGAGAAGGAATTTGGTTGGGCTGCTGATTGTTCTTCGCGATCGCAGAAGGCTGGACTCCATGCCTTTGCGATCGCAGCCCCATCCTTGCGATCGCATGGTGCCAAGCCAGGGCCGGGCACAGTTACTCTTCGCGATCGCAGAGGTCTGGCCAGTTGGCCTTCGCGATCGCAGGGCCCTTGTCGCGATCGCAGTGAAGAAATTCCTAGGCAGTTTTATTAAATACGGGACTTAGCATTTTTCCTCCATTTTCATCTTCCTCCTCAAGTTTTTAAAGAGCTCTTCAAAGAACCTTCCACCACTTTTATTGAGGTAAGTAAATTCCATGGTTTTACTAGTTTCAAACATAAATTCCTAGTTAAATTCCCTACTAAATTATCTAAAATCATAGAATTAGGTAGTAATTTTAGAGTTCTTGAAGATTTTGTCNCCTTGTAAGAGAGAATTGTCCCCATAGGTGATGTATATGCTATGTGTAAATTGTTTGGGGGCTACGTACGCGCCAAGTGATGAGAATCCGTACGTAACGGCCATTATTGTTATGTCCGGGTAGTTAGGCCCACATCATGCCTTATATGCTTCTTCGTAATGCCTTATATGCCTTATATGCTTCCTCATAATGCCTTATATGCTTCCTTGCAGTGCTTTATATGATTCATCGTGACGCCATATGTACTATGAGATTATGTTTTGTCTAGTATTGTTCCTCTGAGGCTTTATGGATAATTGTTGAAAGGAAAGGAATTTGTTATGGAAAGTAAGTATTTGTGATATATATGGGATCGGGCCGTACGCCACGGCAGGTTTGAGAGTGATTATGTCTATATGGGATCGAGTCGTACGCCACGGCAGAGTTGAAAAGTGTTTGAAATATATATATGGGATCGGGTCGTACGCCACGACAGAGTTGAAAAGAAATTGAAATATATATGGGATCGGGTCGTACGCCACGGCAGTGTTGAGAAGTATTTGTGATATATATGGGATTGGGCCGTACGCCACGGCAGTGTTGAGAAATACTTGAAATACATATGGGATCGTTCCGTACGCCACGACGAGTTTAGAAGGTACCTTATGGGAGCGGGCCATACGCCACGACGGATCTAAGATTTGGTGATTATGGTTTCGTTTCGGTGGTCTTACCCTTGAAAGTGCATTATTGCTTAATTCAGTAGTTGTTTGGATTTCCGCTCTTGATATGTACTTGTTGCATATTTCCTGACATGCCTACTGTATTTCATTATATGCTATCATATGCTATTACTGTTGGACTTTAGTGAGTATCGAGTCGACCTCTCGGAACTACTTCTTCGAGATTAGGCGGGATACTCACTGAGTACGTATTTATTTAATATGTACTCATGCTGCACTTTTGTACTTAACTGTACAGGTTCTGAGGCCGGTGTTTCTGGTTATTGTACCGGAGATAGATCCTGAGCTTGTGGACTTGACTTCACGGTGAGCTTCTTCCTCTAGCGATTCCCAGCAGCACCATGGAGTTTTCACTTATTTTTGATATTTTCCCTGTCTATTTCCTCCAGACTGTAGATTTGTATATATTATTATCCTTTGTATATTCCGTTAGTATGCCAATGACACTCGTGACACTAGTTCCTGGCACACGCGTAGTGTATTTATATATTCTGAGTTTTGGGTTGTAGAGGCATACATATGCTTTATTTTGGCCACTTAGTGTTATGCTTTTATTTTCGTATCCAGCTATCATCATGTTTAACTGTCTAAAACTGGTAATTATTGACTTGTTTAACCAAATGGGAAGGGTAACACTTAGTGTAATTCATATTGGCTTGCCTAACCCCGTCGTTGGGCGCCATCACGACCTGGATTAGGACTCTGGATCGTGACAGATGTGTAGGTGCATTATCAGTACAATCGACCCCATGTATTGAGTAAGTGTCGAGCCTAACTTCGGCGAAGTAGTGACGAGGCTAGGACACGACAACCAAGACAACCTGTGCAATTTAATAATATTCGAAAGTAGTAATAACAACAGGAATAACCAGTTAAATACAAGGATAAAGGGGAACACACTGGGGGAAGGAAATATCTAATAATAGAAACAATGGAATAAGACAACAGTTCAAATATCGAAATAACAGCAGGAAATAACAACACGGAGAAAGCAGTGCACGTCATCACCCTTCGTTCTTTTACTCTCATCCTCACAAAATAATAATAAATGCAAGTGCACGGCATCACCCTTCGTGCTTTTACTCTCATCCTCATAATGATCAATAAAAATGGCACGGCATCACCCTTTGTGCTTTTAATATAATAACATGGCACGACATCACCCTTGTGCTTTACACTCTTCCTCACAAAATCAATACACGGCATCACCCTTCGTGCTTTACACTCTTCCTCACAAAATCAATACACGGCATCGCCCTTCGTGCTTTACACTCTTCCTCACCCAAACAATATTAATAACAGAAGTTTGGCAAGGAAAAATAAAAAATATGAACCGTAAATCATAACATCCCAGCAAGGGAACACTAGTAAAAATATCACCATCCCGACAAGGGACTCAGCTATAACCAATCTCACTCAAGTACGTATCTTTACATAAGATTCCTCAACCGAAACAAAAACTCAACAATATTCATTACCAAGAATTTCAAGCCTCAATCACCGTTTTTCCTTTTGAACTCGACTCCAAATCGATTGTATCTAGATATAATTGACTCAGTAACATCAATAAACGCTAAATAATTCAATTCCAATACTTAATTATAGATTTCCTATCATTCTGCCTAAAAAGTCAAAAATCGACCCCGGGCCCGCTTGGTCAAAACACGAGGTTCGGACCAAAAACCGATCATCCATTCACCCACGAGCCCGATTATGTAATTAGGTTCAAAATTCGACCCCAAAACGAGGTCTAAATTCCAATTAATCAAAAAGCCCTAACTCTACCCAAATCTCTAATTTCTACCCTTAAGAACATGATTTAAGCCTAGAAATCTAATGGGTGTTGATGCAAATTGAAGAAAACAAGTCTAAGATGACATACCTATGATTTTGTAATGAAATTCTCTTTCAAAAATCGCCCAAGTTGGAGTATAGAAGAAGAAGTTATGAGTTTTTGATTAAATCCCGTAATGGTTCTGTTTTTGAAATAACTAGGCAAAAATATGCCTTATGCGTTCGCGACACTACCAGTGCGTTCACATAGGCTGCCTAACCCTACACTCCGCGACCGCGACCAAGGGGGTGCGTTCGCACTGAGTAAAACCTACCCAGCCCCCAACCCTCTCTAAACCTATGTGTTCGCATCCCACTGTGTGCGTTCGCGTAGAGCAAGGTTCCTGTGCTCCGCGTTCGCACATGGTGTGGTGCGTTCGCACAGTACTAACCAACCTCCCTCCCCGCGAATGCATTGCGTTCGCATGGATTCCCATGCGTTTGCATAGGGTAAAATCCCTGGGCACCAGCAACAGCAATTAAACACCAGAGTTTCAAGTCTAAAAATGCCCCGACGCATATCCGAAACTCACTCGAGCCCTCGAGGCTCCAAATCAAATATGCACACAACCTCAAGAACATCCTACGGACTTACTCGTGCCATCAAATCGCTAAAATAACCTCTTAAACAACGAATTTATCATAAAAATCACAGAAATTTCCCATAACTGTCAAACTATCAAAATTTACAACCGTGGGTCCGAATCATGTCAAACGACTTCCGTTTCTTACCAAATTTTACAGACATGTTATAAATATTTTATTGAACCTATACCGTGCTCCGGAACCAAAATATGGGCCCGATACCATAGGTTTCGCACATAATCAAATTTCTAAAATCCTTTATATTTTCAGAAAAACAATTTATTTCAAAAATTCATTTCTCGGGCTTGGGACCTCGGAATTCGATTCCGAGCATACGCCCAAGTTCCATATTTTCCTACGGACCCTCCGAGACCGTCAAACGGGTCCGGGTCTGTTTACCAAAAATCTTGACCAAATTCAGCTTAAATCAAATTTCAAAAACAAAACTATCAGCTTCTCAATTTTTCACATAAAGGCTTCCCGGCTATACGCCTAGGCTGCGCACGCAAATCAAGGTGAGATAGAAGGAGGTTTTCAAGACCTCGGAACACGGATTTGACTTAAAAAATACGGGATGACCTTTTGAGTCATCACAATCTCCACCTCTAAAACAAACGTTCGTCCTCGAACGGACATAGAATAGTACCTGAATCGGGGAATAGATAGGGATATCGGCTCCGCATATCGGACTCGAACTCCCAGGTAGCTGCCTCGGCAGGCTGACCCCTCCACTGAACATGAACCGAAGGGTAAATCTTCGATCTCAACTGACGAATCTGTCGGTCTAATATGACTACTGGCTCCTCCACATAAGTCAAATCCTTGTCCAACTGGACACTGCTGAAGTCTAGCACAACAGATGGATCGGCGAGATACTTCTGAAGCATAGATACATGAAACACTGGATGCACGGCTGATAAACTCGGTGGCAAAGCAAGCCTGTAGGCCACCTCTCCCACTTTATCGAGAATCTCAAAGGGACAAATGTATCTAGGGCTCAGCTTCCCTTCTTTCCGAACCTCATCACGCCCTTCATGGGCGACACTCGAAGCAATACCCGGTCTCCTACCATGAATGCCAAATCTCAAACCCTGCGGACTGCATAACTCTTCTTCCTGGACTGAGCTATACGAAGTCTATCCTGAATGATCTTCACTTTATCCAAGAAATCCTGCACTAACTCTGTACCCAACAATCGAGCCTGTCCTGGCTCAAACCACCCAACCGACGACCGACACCGCCTACCATACAACGCCTCATAGGGAGCCATTTGAATGCTCGACTGATAGCTATTGTTGTAGGCAAACTCAGCTAAAGGCAAAAACTGGTCCCAAGAACCTCCAAAATCAATGACACATGCTCGCAACATATCCTCTAAAATTTGAATAGTACGCTCGGACTAACCATCCGTCTGAGGATGAAATGTTGTGCTCAACTCAACTCGTGTGCCCAACTCATGCTGAAATACTCCCAAGAAAGGTGAGGTAAACTGCGTACCTCGGTCGGAAATAATGGACACGGTCACACTGTGAAGGCGAACAATCTCCCTGATGTAGATACCTACTAACCTCTCTGAAGAATAGGAAACTGCCACATGGTTGAAATGCGCTGACTTGGTCACCCTATCCACAATGACCCATACCGCATCGAACTTCCTCTGAGTCAGTGGGAGTGCAACTACGAAATTCATGGTGACACGCTACCACTTCCACTTAGGAATCTCGATCTGCTACATCAATCCACCGGGTCTCTGGTGCTCGTACTTAACCTGTTGACAGTTCAAGCACCGAGCTACATATGCCACGATATATCTCTTCATCCTCCACCACCAATAATGTTGCCGCAAATCTTGATACATTTTTGCGTCGCCCGGATGAATGGAATACCGGGAACTATGGGCTCCTGCAATATCAACTCACGAAGTCCATCAACATTGGGCACACAAATACGGCCCTGCATCCGCAAGACTCCATCATCACCGACCGAAACTTGCTTGGCACCACTGTGCCGCACCGTATCTCTAAGGACACACAAATGAGGATCATCATACTGCCGGTCCCGAATACGATCAAACAATGAAGAACGGGCCACAGTATAAGCTAGAACATTGCCGGTCTCAGAAACATCCAATCTCATGAACTGATTGGCTAAAGCCTGAACATCTAAAGCAAGCGGTCGCTCCCTGACCGGAATATAAGCAACACTACACATCCTGACTGACTTCCGGCTCAAGGCATCGGCCACCACATTGGCCTTCCCCGGATGATATAAGATGGTAATGTCATAGTCTTTCAACATCTCCAACCATTTTCTCTGCCTCATATTCAACTCTTTCTGCTTGAACAGGTATTGCAAACTCTTATGATATGTGAACACCTCACATGACACACCATACAGATAATGCCTCCAAATCTTCTGCGCGTGAACAATAACTACTAACTCCAAATCATAAACTGGATAGTTCTTCTCATGAACCTTCAACAGACATGAAGCATATGCTATAACCTTGTCATCCTGCATCAACACTGCACCGAGTCCAATCCAAGAAGCATAACAATATACAGTATATGGCCCTGAACTTGAGGGCAAAACCAACACCGCTGTCGTGGTCAAGGCTGTCTTGAGCTTCTGAAAGCTCGCCTCACACTCATCTGACCACCTGAACTGGGCAACCTTCTGAGTCAACCTGGTCATCGGGGCTGCAATAGATGAAAAGCCCTCCACAAACCGACGATAGTAACCTGCTAAGCCAAAGAAACTCTGAATCTGTGTAGCTGATGTGGGCCTAGGCCAATCCTTGACTGCTGAAATCTTCTTGGGATCCACCTGAATACCCTCTGTTGATACAACATGATCCAAGAATGCAACCGAGCTTAACCAGAACTCACACTTGGAAAACATAGCATACAACTGACTGTCCTTCAGAGTTTGGAGAACGACTCAAAGTTGCTGCTCGTGCTCCTCCCGACTGCGGGAGTAAATCAAAATGTCATCATTGAAGACGATCACGAACAAATCCAAATAAGTCCTGAACACTCGGTTCATCAACTCCATGAAAGAGGCTGGAGCATTTGTCAACCCAAACAACATCACTTAGAACTCATAATGCCCGTACCGATGCGAAAGGCTGTCTTAGGGACATCGGGCGCCCTAATCCTCAACTGATGGTAGCCAGATCTCAAGTCAATCTTTGAAAACACTGTGGCACCCTGAAGCTGATCAAACAAATCATCAATCCTCGGCAATGGATACTTGTTCTTGATAGTAACCTTGTTCAATTTACGGTAGTCAATGCACATCCTTATTGTTCCGTCCTTCTTATTAACAAACAACACCGGTGCACCCCAAGGAGAAACACTAGGCCTAATAAAGCCTTTATCTAGCAAATCCTGCAATTGTTCCTTCAACTCCTTTAGCTCTGGTGGGACCATACGATATGGCAGAGTAGAAATGGGCTGAGTGCCCGGAGCCAAATCAATGCAAAAGTCAATATCCCTGCCGGATGGCATACTTGGCAGGTCTACAAGAAACACCTCTGGAAACTCACGAATAATGGGTACAGACTTCATAGAAGGAACCTCGACACTAGAATCACGAACATAAGCCAAATAGGCTAAACACCCCTTCTCAACCATGCGCCGAGCCTTCATATATGAGATAACCCTGCTGGAAGAATGACCAAGAGTCCCCCTCCACTCCAATCAAGGTTACTCCCGGAAAGGCGAAGGTCACAGTCTTGGCATGACAATCTAGAATAGCATGATAAGGAGGCAACCAATCCATCCCCAAAATAACATCGAAATCAACCATATCAAGGTTTAGAAGTTCTACTCTGGTCTCAAGACCACCAATAACCACTATACACGAACGATAGACTCGATCTACCATAATAGAACCACCCACCAGTGTAGATACATATACAGGAGTACTCAGGGAATCACGAGGCATAATCATATAAGGAGCAAAATATGAGGACACGTAGGAAAATGTGGACCCCGGATCAAACAAAACCAAATCATCCCTGCCGCAAACTGAAACCATACATGTAATGACAGTGTCGGAGGCCTCAGCCTCAGGCCTGGCAGGAATAGCATAACATCGGGGATGGGCCCCACCAATTTGAACATCACTAGGTCGACCTACGACGAGCTGACCTCTACCTCTAACAGCATGACCTCCACCTCTAACTGTCTAGCCTCCACCTTTGGCACCCCGACCTCCACCCCTAGCTTGCTGAGGGGGTGGTGGAGCACTTGGTGCGGGAATCATAGCACGAGAACCCTGGTGCTGAGAACCACTCAGGGATCGGGGGAAAAACCTAGCAATGTGCCCCAGGATACCACAAGTATAACAAGATCTCTGTTGTTGCGGCTGCTGAACCTGAAACTGTCCTTGTCGACCTGAATAACCACTCTTAAAACTCTGAAGCGGAGGTGCACTGATAGGAGCTGGAGGTGCACTATGGGATACCTGAAGTGCTGACTGAAAGGGTCTAGGGGGATGACCTCTTCCAAAAGAATCCCTGCCTCCAGATGAGGCACCACTAAACCGGAAAAAATGACGAGGCCTCTTGTCATACCCCTGACCACTACCCTTCAACAAAACCATCTCTACTCGTCGGGCCACATTGGCTGCTTCATGAAACGATATATCACTGCCTGTCTCTCTGGCCATGTGTAGTCTAATCGACTGAGCTAGCCCCTCAATAAACCTCCTCACCCTCTCTCGGTACTTGGGGAGTATCATGATAGCATGTCTGGCCAAAGTGATGAATCTAGTCTCATACTGTGTAACTATCATAGAAACCTGCTGCAGACGCTCAAACTGCCTCCGGAGATCCTCTCTCTGGGTGACTGGAAGAAACTTCTCCAAGAACAAATCGGAGAAATGAGACCAAGACAAAGGCGAAGATCCAACTGGTCTGGTCAAGCAATAGTCCCTCCACCAAGTTTTGGCGGGACCAAAAAGGCGGAAAGTAGCAAAATCGACCCCATTGATCTCCACGATCACCATGTTCCGAAGAACCTCATAGCAACTGTCTAAGTAATCCTTGGGATCCTCTGATGGTGCACCACTTAAAATAGTAGGAAACAGCTTGGTGAACCTGTCCAACTTTTATAAAGCATTAGCGGACATGGTTGCTCCCTCAATAGCCTGAGCCACAATACCTGGCTGAACTACCCCAACTGTCTAAGATGCTCGAGTCTGGAACTGAGAAGCTAACTGCTCTGGTGTGCGGGTGGCGGGAGCCTGGGCTCCTCTCCCAGCCTGAGAGACGGTTGGTACTGTAGGAAGTAGACCTTCCTGAGCCACGCTCTCCAAAAGGCCCACTAAATGGACCAGAGCATTCTGAAGTACCGGTGTGGAAATGAACCCCTCCGGGACCTGAGCTGGTCCAACCGGGACTGTCTGGGTAGGAACCTCATCGGAAAACTCTACCTGAGGATCCTCCACTGGGGATACTGCTCTGGGCTGATCCTTGCCCTTGCCTCGGCCCCTCGTAGGAGCTACAACTAGAGCCTCGGGCTGCTGATTAGTAGATGAAGAAGCACGTGTTCTCTCCATCTGTGAGAGAATATAATAGAAATTCAATTAGCATTTAGAAGTCAAATCGAACTACAAAGAAGAATATATGTGAGTATATTCCTAAACTCTGCAGCCTCTAGGGGATAAGTACAGACGTCTCCGTACCGATTCCTTAGACTCTACAAAGCTTGTCCGTGAATTGTGAGACCTCAACAACCTAGTGCTCTGATACCAACCTATCACGACCCGAATTTCTCACCGTCGGGACCGTGATGGCGCCTAACGTTGAACCCGCTAGAAAAGCCAACGTGAATATTAAATTTACTTTATTCCTTTATTAACAGTCGAAAACAATTGAATTTCCACATTAACATAAATAAGAATCTTAGATGAAGCAAGATATATATATATATATATATATATATA